>JABVXW010000265.1:0-75173 GCA_013365375.1 Litomosoides brasiliensis | reverse complement strand
TTTTTTTTTTTGTTGAACTAAAAAAAGATTCAAGGAAATGAATCCATACAAATACAGAAAGCATCGATGACCTGTTCCTTGCAGCAACTTCCGTTCATTACGTCTGGACAGGCAGGCTTTGTGATGGCGTATGGTCCGCAACCAGTTGTTGTTCATCCATCTGTTGCAGCACCGGCGGCGCATGTTCCATTTTCACAGGCACATCAAGTGCATGCACAAGTAAGGGTTCCACTTTGTTCTTTTTGTGGTGAAATCAGACTGATAAAAGTTTACAACCTGAGTCTTTCCTGGATGAATCTTTTTGCTGGACAAATCCAGCTCTTCAACCGGTCCGGTGTTCAATTTCATTGTATACATTGGAAAGAATGTGACACCTTAAATGATCCGAAATATTTAAAAGCTTCTTGTTAGTGTGGACAAATGTTTGAATAAAAAAAGAACTGCGCTACTGGTTATTACTTGGACTTTCAGCCAAGCATGTTCGAACAGTTCCAGGGAGCAGCTGTTGAAACGGCTGCTTTGCAACAACCGCAGATACCGAGTACTTTGCCTCATCAACCCTATGTTTCCGGTGATCAGTTTTATGGTCATTACATGCACTGTAAGTAGTTCAACTCCTTTATTAATGGCAGATTAGTTATCCGAGCTTTTTTAATTTCATTTTTTTTCAGCACAACAGCAGCAGGGAGTATTCCAGCAGCAACAGCCTCCACCACCACAGCAGCAACAAGCAGCAAGTAATGCGGGATCTATACGCCACAATTCAGTAAACAGTGGGACTAACGGTCCACCACCCCATCAACACCAGCCTTTTCAATCTGGTGGTGCCTCTCAAAACAGTTTGGTTCCATCAAGTGGTCAGTGTTCGCAGTTATTTGGTTTTAGTTTCTTTTTATACTTCAAAAAATCGCTCTCTTTTTTGGTGGATATTTTTTATACATATAGCTTCAAATACTCATTGCGCTACTTTTAACACCGGAAACCGTATTTTAAGTCAGGCATGATGTGCACTTGCGATTATAACTAATCTATCAAAGTGATGTTTTCGCAAGGAGGAAATCTTGTTATTAGCCTGATAATCCCAATAGGGTGGGGGTAAAGCCTTATCGAGTTTTATTTTAGGTGGTAGCTCCGATTTTTTTAACTAACGATAGCATTCCTGGACATCATCTGTACGTTGAATTAAATTTGAATTAAAATTCATGCTAAAAATTTTTGGTGTTTCAGATTCTAATAATTGACGATTTTTGAGTGCTATGGTCATTCCGTCAAATATGCTATGCTCTTCGCTGTCTTGGGCTTCTTGTTTAGTTTATTCAAAGCACATGTAATTTGACTATATATATTTTTTGTATGATTTGAGCACATATCTTTTTCAGAAATATGGGCACGGTTTTCTGTGAGAAGCTTTAGACATGCTTTTAGTAAATTACTGATTTTTTTTTGTTTTAAAGAATCTTCAGCAAGATATTGGAAGAGGGAAGAAAGAGTATATTTTTCATTCATAAGAGATAATGTTTGACGGGATATTACTTAGCAGATTTTACCCAACTTTGATTCGTGTATTGTAAATTTTTTTAAATAAATATTACTCCTTTACCAGGAGATGTATATATGATATGCTCTTGACCATCATTGACCATCATTAGGCGTGCTGTTTCTTTTGTTTATTCGCTTGTTCTCTCAACTGTGTTTTGGATCCTGGAAATTTATAACAGTAACTTCATCGATTCTTCATATTTTATGAAAAGATTTCAGTTTTAATCAACGGGCATATTTTTACTTTTTTCTCGGTCCTTGAATCTCTCCCTTTTTCTATTTCTCATCTTAACGCATGAATTATGTGCTGGATGTTAAGTTCAGGCAGTTTTGTCTTCCCATTTTCTTAACGTCAGGAAATTGTATTTCGACGGCCTGCCGTGAAGATTTTTAGTGCAGAATCAGTTTTAAAAATTATCTATTGAAAAAAAATCCAGCAGTGAAGCTTTATGATTTAGGCGACAAAAATACGGCAAAGGTCCATACTTTTTTGATCTTATTAGTCTAGGTAGCCGGATCGGAGAGAGAGCAGCAAAGTGGGAGGTCCATCTCATTATTTTGAAAGGTGTAAGTGGTAATTTATCCAAATAAGGGTGGTAATAAAAGTAGGAGAGGAGAGATGATCTAAGTTTCAATTCCACTGGAGGAAATGTATCGTAAGAATTTTTAATGGTTTAAAGTTTCAGAATATTCACTTCCGGGACTTGAATTTTAGTTGCTGAAGTAATGAAATTACTGTGACTGTAAAGGAGTATTTCTCTTGACTGCTATTTTGATTTCTAATCCCAAAATTCGGACATTTGTACGCAAAATGTATTTAAGAAATAAAGATGAGACACAAGCGGTTCCCTTTGTAATGCACAGTGCAAATGGTGTCGTTGTATCGAGTGGCGTGAAAGCTATATTCAACAGATTACCACTAGTTTGGGAGGGCGTACTGAATTTTAAATCAGACGACAAATAATTGGAATGTTTCGGTAATTAGAAAGACAGCTTCAGTCTAGAGCAAGTGTTTGGCTTTGGAATTGTTGAGGGTTTGTCCAGCGGTGTCTGATAACTAATTTTTGCTTTTGTGTTGCCATAACACTGTAACTGTGGCAAAATCAATTTATGTATTCAAAATTTTAAAATAGTCGCACATTACTGTTAATCAGGCGAGGTCAAAGGTCGACTCATTCATTCTCTAAAGATGCATTGAGATAATTTACAGGTCAGAACTGGGAACTAGTATTTAACTTCATGTTATTCTGCAAAATTAATATATTGATAATCTATGGATGATTATTAAGATGTGGTTGGGAATATTTAAAGGAGTAGTCGGTGACCTTTTGAATTTAGATTAGTTAAATTAGATACTAAGAGGAAAGTCATGAATAAACGAAGATTTAAGAAGCGGCCATTGCGTAATAAAAAATTCTCTTTGCCTGCGAGAACTACAGGAAATTTCCCATCAGTGTGTATAAATTTTTCTAGTGAATATTCACAGAATCAACATAATTCACAAGTGAACGTTTTTTAGACATGCATAATTCAAGCGGTCGACCAACGTTTCAGTAAGTTTACTGCATTTCGTCAAAAACGATTATCATAGAAATAAAGAAATGGAAAGATACAGAAAAAAAAGTAGTTGAATTTAGTAGTTGAAATTGTAGTTGGAAAAAGTAGTTGAAATTTTTCTAGTAATTTAGGAAAATTGTCTTAATTCAGGCTAAATTAATTGAGAAAGGTCTCTAAATATCAGACAAAGACTGCTGTGAGTTAATGCTGTCTACTTATTTACCAATGTTTTTCTTTGTTAAGATTTTTATGAATTACTTGGAGTAAATCATGTCTCTTACGTCAGTAACTTATTAAAACTGTAAGTGCAGAATCAGTGTCTACCTATTTAATGATGGTAATAGTCTAAGAAACTGTGTGAATTCTTTTGTACTTCATATATTCTACTACCGATTACTCTGTTTGCGAAATAGGGAAGAATGGAGGGAATTTTTTACACAGCGAATAAATTTGAGACGAATAGAGAAAGGCTGTTTGAGTGGTAAGCTTCGCGGTTCACATATTCGATCTATTATTTGGAGGGTTAGTTCCTTTCACTTATACATTTCTTATTTAAATCCATTGAAATCTTGACAAAGTCACTTTCAGAGTTTATACAAATAAAGTGCTACACGAACAAGTTTTAGATTTACATGTGTTACTGAATATCTAGTTGCTAAATTTCTCATTAATTATATCTAAATTTTATTTTTAGATTTTACTTCGTTGTTTGCCTCTTCAGCGAGAAGAATGGTGTACAATTCTTTCCCGAACTCGCAATTCTTATAATAAATTGAAATCTGAGGTCGGTATTACGTGTATTTAAAGCATATTATAAATAATATGCAGTTCTAAAAGCGCCAATTTTAGTCTATCACAACGAAAAATAGATGAGAAATCGAATGTAACTTACTGATTCAGTGTTACATTTTGTTTTTCCATTGCAAGTTGAGCACTACATATATTTCAGAATGTATCAGCAAATTTGTTAGATGTTATTCAAATTTTCAGCTACTGACGAATCTGCATGAGCAAACATCGGGTTTGGATCCAAACGTCAGTAATCCGTTGTCACTTGGTGATGAGGTGATACATTTTACTATGATCATTTCTTTATTTATACTTCTTTTTTTATATCGAACAAGTATTTATTAATTTCCAGAATCCTTGGCAACAGTATTTCATTGACTGCAAGCTACGCGAATGTATAAATCGTGACGTGGAGAGAACGTAAGTTCATGTTACGTGTTGTGTCAATTTTCCTTTTAATTTAAGTGAAAGCATTGCTTTTAAACAAGTTTTTATTTACATTTGGAGATTTAGGGAATTTTTTTTTGTAGATTTCCAGAATTAGAATATTTCAAAGACGAAAATGTGCGAACAATTATGTCAGACATTCTCTTCATATATGCAAAACAGCATTCGGACATTTCCTATAGACAGGTAGTTTAAGTTTTTGACGCTAAATTTTTTTTGTATTGAGAATTCCAAATTAAATAACTGATCAAAATCTAGTTTTTCAGGGCATGCATGAAATACTTGCAACGCTGATTTTTGTGTTAAATTATGATCAGCAAACATTTGCTCATCTAATGGAACAAAATGGATTGAAGTAAGCAATTTATACCACTAACATTACTTTTTGTTCGGTTCACTGATAAACGAAGGACATTTTAAGTGTATATTTTTCTACTCATGCTTGAGTCATATATTACTGTAAATTTTATTGATTTTAGTTTATATATTTGTAGTACGTATATATTTACTGCACTTCTGTGTCTAACGTATCTTTATATTTATAGACACACGGAATAAAAATTCCGTGTATCTATAAATATAAAGTCTTCGTTAATTGATTGCCAATTTAAAGAAAGAAATCCACCTTATTCAATAATTTCTCTTTAGTTTTGTTCTAAAATACAAATTTGAATATTTTAGATCATTATAATGATTTCAGAGAATTACCGTCAAAAGATTTGGAGATTCTTTGCACTGTTAATAATCGGGATTTCCTTGAACATGATTCCTTGTTAGTTTCTTTCACATTTTTTTTGGTTTTTGGTATTAGATTTTTTACGTGAACAGCTTATTTAACTTTAAAAATGTTGCGCTTTTGAAACAAAATCATGTATTTTTTTGTTTTGCTTCTATTTTACTACTAAGAAATAGAGCAGAAATTTTGGATCAACTAGATAATAAAGGTGATGACAGATGCCAGCTTCTTTTTTCGTGTTTTCTCATCATTTACTCGACTGCAATCAAAAGAAGATCATAGTTATGAGTTTCAGTGATTTCGTTCTTTGATTATAACTTTTAATTGAACCCTAGACAGCTTGAATTGTTTTTTTTACTAGTCAATAGTTAACAATGTTTCACTGAATATTTTTTTTACAATTCTTAATAAGATGCAATATTTCCAGTCCTACACCATTATCAGATAAGGTTGAATGCAAGCATTTGACAATGCAAAAAATGCCAGCCTTATCACAGTAAATGTGCGCTGTGAAGTATCATCTCTTTCTTTCGGTTGTTTTTGTTTTTGAGTTATTACTTTATTCAATTTCTATCCGTAGTGAAATATTCACTCAATTAATGATGATGTTGGAACGGTGGTATTTGGCGGGTGATGAGGAACACGTCGACTATTCCAATCGTGCTCCGAGAAGTAACGGCAAATTAGTCTATTCTGTGCCGTTTGTTAGTCCAGATCATGCTTCTGCTGATTCAAGAAATGAATTAATTATTAAGCTGCGAAGTATTATGAATGATATATTGGCAGTAATTGATCCTGCAATGCATCAGCATCTTTCGAAATTAAAGATTTTACCACAAACTTATGGAATGTTAGTCAAAATTTATTTTCAAACTACCGTTTATGAGCGAATAAATGGTTTTCTATCTCTCTTGAAATTACAGAGACCATAGCTACTTGACCACATTTATAAGCACATAAACATATTGAAAATGTCAGCGTCAACCGTATGTTATGAATTGGCTATGTATGAATTGTTTTGAAATATCTCATAAGGAAGTCTTTATGATCAAAAATTTTAGTTGAGTATTAGGTGCAAGAGCATGAATTTCGATTATTGTTTGAAGTCATAGGAAAGTTCGAACTTTCATTCAATAAACTCTTTACAGTCGCTGGTTACGATTATTATTTGGTCGCGAGTTCCCGATTCACGACCTGTTATTTATATGGGACGCTATATTCGCTTTCAGACCATCGTTATCTTTGGTCGACTATATTTTTGTCGCGATGCTCGAATACATTAGACATTTAAGTAAGATTGGACAATTTTTGCCAAACATACCTCACACATAATACTATTATAACTGAATTGAAAAAGCACTGTGCTCTTTTAATCACTTAATCTTTCATCTCGTTATGTCGCTTAATATTTTCATGACGCTTCCAGCATATTACCACAAGATCATACTTTCAGTTATCGATGAAGATTATAACACAACATTACAATACTTAATGCGCTATCCACCTGTGGCTGATGCACATTCTTTAATTCAGTACGCTTTACATATCAAATCGCCCAAGGTAAGACTTTTTTTCTAGAAAACCCTCTTAAATTTTCATCGCCGATGAATTATGTTATTTAATTTCAACAAATATTATACTCTTCCACAACTTCCTTTGCATTGCTAATTCTGGCAATGCCAATTGTTCAGATTAATAAAACAACTAACCATGAGTAGTAATTACGTAACTGCATAATACAGTTACTGTTTATCATTAGATTGCTTAGAATATAACTTTTTGCGAAAATTCGAGCTATTAAAATCTGCAGAAATTTGAAGTGCCACACACCCTTAATGTTACAAATTTCGAAAATATAACAATCACTGGAATGGTAAATCCAAATCGAACCAAGGATGTTGTTGGCACGAAAACTGCTGTGGAAAAACCGAAGCAAACAAACTTGTCAAAACAGTTCTTGTCGCAAGGAATGATATTCTATAATGCTGGTGAAAATAGACAGCAGCATGGTGATACAAAATCATTCGTTTCTAAAATTGTGGATACACTTTCAGATCGAAATGTGTTGGAAAGAGGTAATTTGATTGACACGGAGCTTGTTAATTTAAAATAGATTTCAAAATTTATTGGAAATTAGTGTGGAGAAATAGTGGTATTATAATTATATTACAAATACAGTAAACCGAATATGGTCGAACTATTTGCCATTTTACCGTAGATCAAAAGTTGGACCCAAACTTGTAGCTTAATTAGTGGATGTTAACTCATAGCTGCAATATGAAAATTGAAAAATTATGAAAGCATTGTCTTCATTGCAGGACTGATTCGTCCACAACTAAATTACAGTACAGGTGGAAATATTGGTATAAAAGCGTCAGATGAGGTTAGCTTATTGTAATTGTTTTATGTCTAGATAAGTCGCCCACTTTATTCTTCATTTTATAGAGAAGTGTAAGCTTTGTTTTCATTCATCAACTTTTCTGCTCAAACATCCTGGTGACCGAGGTTTTTTTAGGTGATCGAGCTTTTGCAAGAGCAAGTGTCATGTTTGCAGTCAAGATTGAATGATATGGATGTAATGGCTGGTACAGTAAAGCAGAGAATTAGTTTCGTGATCGGTGTGTTCAACATTTTTGCTTACATTTTCATCATGTAAAAACTAACCATAGAGATATTGCAATGTTTTTTTTCGACTGGACTTGTTTTTTGGACATGAATCAAACATTCGTGGAAGTTTTTCAGTCTGTTTGTCAATTTAGTTAGGGCACTAAGTATTTTCACAGGAATAGGTTTTTGCTATAGAAATTAATGGTTGAATGTCTGTTGTATTCCTTCTCATCAGCGAGCAGTGACGGTTGAGGTTAAAAGGATATTTTGGAAAATATTTGGAGAGTGATAAATGAATTTATGAATTAGAATTTCTAATAAGATAACATATAGATAGACTATAAAGCGGTCTTCTGTTAAATGCTCCAGAGGAGTGAGAGGGCTTTCAACAAGCAAACCTTTTTTAACTTTCTTAAAAAATATAAATTTCTAGTCTTATTTGAATTATTAAATCGCTTTTCCCAGATGAGCAACTGTCGAAAATAGTTGGTAATGACGATTTAAAGAGGCTAACAGTGAAGGAATTACGCAGCATTCAGTCCCAGGTTGAGAATGCTGTACGGTCAAATGCTGGTTACGCAGAAGTGACAATTTCTGCAAAATCCAGAAGTGATACAAAAGTTGTCCATAATACTGCTATGGGAGGATGTGCTATCGAAATTGGCAATGAAGTATGTGCTTCGACAGTTCGACCCCTCAACAGTAGTATCGACTCTCCTCCTACGCTACAGCTTCAAGCTTCTCGATTGGACACTGAAATGTGTGAAATAAGACCTCATTCTGTTGTCCAGTAACATATTCATGGTAGTTCAGTTCTTCCGTGTTGTTTTGTAATTCAGAAAAAAAAGCTCAAAAAATAGTTATCAGAAGTTGTCCATGTAGTTCTCTGTTCAGATTTTGTTTATAAATTCTTGCGGAATGGCGAAGCAGATGTTACTTATGAACTTTCTAATAATTAAGCATCAATCTTTCATCTTTGTCATCGTGATAAGAATGTTTGCTCAGAATTTTGTTCTGAATTTTCAACCGCCCAGTGATCTTTTTAATCATATGTTTGATCCAACATATCCATACTTATATATTGCGAATTGTTTTAATGCAATTCAAAACATCAACACTTTGTTAATTTACTTTATTCTTTCACCTGCACAGTTTTCTTCCATTTATCCATTAATTTTTCTGCTTCCGTCGTATTTTATCATATATATGTACTCAATTCCAGTATTTGGAAACGAATGTTTGTTGATATCATTTCAGCCTCCTAGTAGTATTGATTTTACAAATACAAAAATAATATTTAAACATGATATTTATCATTTCTTTAACTGTTGTTTCTTGTGGATTTTTCTCAGATCAAAATTCAAGTAGTTTTTTCTGAGATTTAATATTCCTACCAAGTTGTCTTTTTTGATTCCATGAATACAGAAATGTTGAAAAGTGTAGTGTTTGACTGAGAATGAATTTAAATAGAAATTTGTAAATGAAGGGATTGAAAGGGTCAGTTCAGAGTTTTTAAATTAATTTGAAGTTTGTATAAACTGAAAACATAAGCAGAACAGCAGATAATTTAAAGCAGTATGATCAATTTAAATATCGAAATTAGAAGACAAAATCAATTTAAGCCATTTAAGTGTAATTTCCGTCCTTCTTTCAATTCCATGCGTTCCACTATTCTGTCTTTCAGCTACCAACTAGTGCATGACCGGAATAATTTGATTCAACTCTCACATTTATTCCCTCTTCATTTAGAATAGAAAATTAGTACTCAATTATATATCAAGTTAATCATCTGGAATATGTGTAATAAAAATTCTGTTTGTTTATCTGCTTCCGCAGAATGCTTTTTGAAGATAATCAATCATTCATATGTCAGTCGTACAAATTTATGATCGTACTTCTTAGCTTCACAGGAGTTATTGAGAGGTTATATGACATGACATATATTAAACTTTATTATCTTTTTGACCATAAATTACAATATATAACATAACAGTATCGTTTAACTGTCAGCGTAAAAAAAATCATTTCGCATTCTTTTTTACTTTTTAAACTTATATTTGACTTTAAAGAAATAGAAAACTTATGAAATTAAACGTGACAAATCTAAAATTTTTCATTCATTCATTCATTTCATTTCATATATGAGTATGTGACCGGGCAAAAATGTATACATTTGAGTAATTGTGGGTCCTTGATAAGGTATAAATATTGGTTGTAACAAAATTTTTAAACATTCTTACTCATTTTTTCAATCAAAGTTCCAGCATACTTAGAGAAAGAAGATAGAACTGAAGCGCATCGCTGAGGATATGTCATTTAATTTTAATTTTGACGGAAGCATTTGGAAGATCAGTCACTCATGAAGTACGTGATTGAGTTGATAAAGTGAAGTACTTCCAGAAGTTATGGGTCCATCTATTGACAATAAACACTTGGCAGATGCTGCTATTAGTAGGAATGGAATCGCTAATAAGCAACAATCTTCTAATTACTGTAGCTTCTGATATCAAAATTGGTTATGACGAATTAACAAAAAGCACTCCACACCTACTCTTTCTGTTGGACCGACAAGTTTCAATTGACATAATTAAGATGGGATTATTTCTTAATTGCATGAAAGGCAATTGCCCTGTGGGCTTAACGCTTAAAGATGACAATTGCTGGGGCAAGATAATGTCACTCTGCATGATTTATAATATTTGAAAAGGAAAGTGATTAAGGGAGGTGTGTGCTGTTAATTAGTCCGTGGGAAAGCAATGATTTTGCCATTTTCATTTAACATTTCATTTTTTGATTTGGATGAATTTGCAATTGAAGTTGTGACAATGAATGGAGTGCAGTGTGATCATCCAGAGAGCCTCTATTATTTCTTTAGAGTGGCGGTCGGGCCGATGCTGAAAATTCTATTCTCTTAATTAATAGCGTAAATTAGTTTCTGCTAGTGAGAAATCATTTGAAAGTTTGTTTGCAATTCCTATAATTTACTAAAGCGGCAATTAAGACGAATGAAAAAGAAAAAAGCGATGAAGGGAAAAGCAGAGGTCACAAGATGACCCTTTAACGTCTAATTACTTCACATAATCCAGTAATTTTCGAGAATTTCAGTGAGAAAGTTAAAAATTCACAGAGAAAGAATTTCCTCATTTAATGCTTCATTTACTGAGGTAAGCGAGTACTTCCTGCACAAGCAGAGTTTTTTTACACTTTGAAGAACTTTTTTGCTTACTTTTTCTCATTAATAGACATAACTTACTGATAAAATTAATAAAGAAGAGAGAGAGAGAGAGAAGGGAAATGTTCTGAATATCATTGGCATGAAGTTATTGATGCCGTAGTAAACAGTTAATTTCTGTTGATTAATAAAATAAGTTGGAATAAAATATTCAGCGTTACATTAAAGAACGTATAGAAATCAAATCTATTTAACTTATCAACAGTTTTCTTGTTTGATTTTCTTCGTTTTACTTCGAATGGTTTAATTGGCTTTCTCAAATTAAGTTAAAATATGTGGGAGGAAGTTCCTTTTTTCAATTTAAGTATTTACCGTTTTTCTATTTACGGAATTTTTGATAATTGTATTTGTAAGATGAAAGTTGTGTAAAAGTAATTTATACTTATTGTAATCGGTATGCGCAATCAAATAAATTGTGTTATTAAAAAGTTGAAGTATATTTTTCCTAAATTCTCCAAAATCCATTTGTTCAAATTATGAAAGCATTGAATTTTGATCACGTGAGAAGATTTTTAGTTATGTGAATCTCAAATACTGTAGGATAAGTGAAATACAAATAAGAATTTAATCGTTTGTGATATCACATTTTAGGGACGGATCAAACAGAAAACTTTCAGGTTAGTGGAGGTTAGGTTAAATTGCTGTATTTTTTTAATTTTACAAAAGTATTGATGTGAACAGATTGCACCGCTGTGATTCAGTGAAATTTACACATTTTGAGTAATTGGAACTTTCAAGGAAGACTGTTTCAGCTCGGGATAACGCAGATAATTGAAGGAATACTAGTCTGCCGTTGGAAGACAACTTTAAGGTTTGGAAGACAACTTTAAGGTATGATACTTTGACTTGAATTTTTAGATGAAAGCCCTAACATCATGTAAATACAACATTTTATGTGAATGATGCAGTTATATTTATTCCAACATAATTGAAATTCTTTGAGAGTAAAATTTTCTCAGCAAATTTATAAAAAATACTAAAACTATTCTAATTCAGTGAAAAATGAAAATTTTTTGCTTTTGGTACTTTCAAGTAAAAAAAAGCTTGATGGAATAGCTCTTTTCAGTTTTTCTTTCCTCCAGACAGGAAGAAAAGTTTTAATTTTTAGCTAAGGTGTAGTGGAATGGTATGAAGGTAGGACTTTCAGTTATGATATTTTGAGCTTTAAAGAGTCCAATAATCTGGCAAATCGGTGCTGCTTTTATCATCGCAATAGTAAAACGTATTTATGGAACACGTCTGTATCATCCCTGAAACGAACTAAAGCTGAGCTTAGACGAAATTTTTTTCTATCGAAATCCTCCTCCTTTTCATTTCATAGTGTACAAGGATCTTACTGGTTAAATGGAAAGAAATTCCTTCAGGACATTTTCGAGACTTCCACTTGTGCTTCCCACAACCGATGCACCATTTTTAGTATGATAAATTCATTGGCGACATTTAAATATTTAAAATAGTTATTAGTTGAACAATTGAAATGTAAATGTAAATGCAAAATCTCACGGAGGATGTCAATCATTTGAGAAGCTGTGATTGTTATTGTTGTAACTCATCTTCAAGTGGATTATAAACTTCATGAGAAGCTAATTATAGGTAAAGGTTTCAAGAACTCTTCTGGTCGAGCAGTGAGGTCATAATCATTGTATCTGTTGTTTGAAAGTCAATTAACTCCCTTCGTTCGATTAGCTGAACAGATTACTTCTCCTTCTTTCGCTATCATTTATATCAAAGATTTGAAGAAGTATCTATTCTAAAACTTAAATGCTATCATTTCTGCAATAATTAAGGGCGGAGCAGTGACCAACAAACTACCTAAGTTGGGAGGGATTTCGAGTTCCACAAAGGTATAAATAAATGAGATAAACACCTCAATATAGTCGTTTGTGAATAACACAAGTTATTCATATTCCTGCCTCTTGTCAGATTGATCAAAATATCGGTGAAGGAAATGGAACAAATTGGAAACAGGACGCCCGAGAAGTCAAAATGCAAAAATCCAGGACCACCTCCGCACCAGCCAACTTTCACGTCAGCGCCATATTGTTCCCGTCAATGTACGTGTCAAAAGCGAAAAGAGAACAACGAAATGCATGAGAAAATCAAGAACTGGCTGATCAAGCGCGCTAATTCTCAAAATGTGAGGAGAAAAATCGACTAAATCCATTACTAACCAACAACTGTTATTTCTGATTTCGCTGTTGCATTTTGATTACTTCCAATTTCTTCTCCCAATTGCAGGGCATAATGGGAAAACAACAACTTGGAGAGGCAATGATGAAAAAAGATTCCGGAATTTTTTCACCGGATGATGATGAATCGGACAAAGAAAACCGACCTTAAATCCTACGCACTGCAAAGCAGACACTCGAGAGCGGCAGCAAGATTTGTTTTAAGAATTTCTTCTATGTTTTATAATTAAGTATTTGTTCTGTACTTCACGAACGGAAATTAGTGCAAGAATTGAAATGCGATGCTTTCTCACATCAGCGAAGTTGCAATTATCTTCTGCATTTTACTTCAATCAAAATTATTTCAAAAGATTTCAGTCGGAAACAGATAACGTCTTTTTTTGCTTGGAAAATAATTGTTATAATTTATTAAATAATAATAAGCTTTGCATGTTATTTCTGTTCCGTATATGTTATTCTTAATATTAATAAATCGTTTCCAAATATTCCCACATTTCATTGCAAAATGAAAAATAAAGACAAAATTAGGTCAAAAGTTCCAACTGTCTCCTTCGCTCTTCCAAATTACAAATGAATTGGCATGAAATGGTTCAGTTAAAGAAATTGTGGAAAATTTTTTTAATTTCCCATAATACTGAACCACAGTAATCTCAAAAGATATTTAATTGAAAACTTGAAATCAAATTTGAAGGATACGAAATTAGAGCCTAAATATTAATTAGAATAACAAATATTAATAAAAATAGTACAATTGATTTTGAACAATTTGTAAATACAACTTTTACAATAAACAACCGCAATCAAATGTTTTTTCGAATGAAACCAAAAAGTCAAAATTTATCAGAAATTATGGCATTTAATTGAGTTTGCATAAGTAATTATTGTGAGATTTTGAAAAAGTTTTCAAGTGTATTGCGTGTGAATTAGTGAGAGAACAAGCTAAATTATAACAAAAACGATTGAAAAGTGAAGTGTCTTGAAAATTCCAAGTCCTTTTTGAATTGAATGAAATTAATATGCTTCATTTCTTCTTTTCTTCCACTCTTATATTACGGAAAAAATATTTTAAAATTTACTCTTCAGGTATTGATTTATGTAAGAACGAATTCTTGGAAGTCGGAGAATTCACTTATTCAGTGAATTACATATTCTGTCTTTATCGAAAAGGAAATTTACTGGTACCCTAAGATCTGAAATTTTTTCGAAGCGTAATTTTAGGTAACCTTCCAGAAAAAATTTTAATGTTACTCTTTACTTCTTATTCAGCTTAATGACGAAAATTTCGACAGTATTAAATAACAACCAGTTGATTTCTTCTCTTTCATTTGCATATTAAAACTCATTATGAGCTTCTATGAGTCAGTAGTGGTACGTCCAATTTCTCAATTTCAATCATTTGTGAATTCGGCGTTATTCATACAAAAACGATAAGTTTGACAGAGAGAGATGAGTTTCTTAAATACACTAGTACACTATTAATGTTTTGAAATTTTCAACGGCTTCTTTGTCGGAATTAATTAAAATACTACTTAAGTAGACTGATGTACACACAACGTTTTTTATTGCTTCTCAAATTGAGGCTCGAAAAATTGCATCAGTCAGAATTAGCCAAAGGAAAACCAAAATTTCAGTAATACGAAGAATTAATATTTTCGAAATCATATTTTTGAGCTAATGAAAATGACGGAACTAAAAGCGATGAGACTTTAGAATAAATTAATATATTGCAATAAAAAGTTAGCATTGGAAGTGTCAAAATGAAATCAAAAAATTGGAATTGCTTTTGACAATTCTGTTCCAACGGAAAACAAAATTTTGGTAAGTCAATTGTTTTGCTCGACGTGAAAGAAGAAAGTAATCAAAGCACTAATAAATGTGCAACAAATTTTATAATAAATTATCTTTGCAACCAATAAACTTGCGAAACGTGGAAACAAGGAGAACTGAATGTAAAGAAACGTGAAACGTTACTATTGTGTGTAGCAATTACATTCATTACTATTATTAATTATTTTGAAACTACCAGTGCATGAGTATTGGTAGTTTCAAAATAATTAATGAGTATGTTCCGTGGGGATCACAGTTCGAGGTGATGGGTATATTTTTCCACTGCGAATTGATTACATTTAGCTGGATTTAATTATACTTTTTCATTTGAAATTTAAATAAGTGGGAAAAAATGAAAAACGATAGTAATCCTTTCGCAAAGATACACCGCAAAATTATTGATTTTTAATTCACCAAACTTTTTTTTATTTAATTACTTTTTATAAACAGAAAGATGGAAGCTGCGCAGAGTGATCAGTTAAAACGGTTTAATGATTTCCCAAGCTACGATAAGGAATTCCACGATAATTGTGGTTGTGCATTGAAGGGTTACTGAACAGAATAAGTGAATCGAATGAAATTTATTCATTTCGGAGAGAAGGGCTGATAAATGGAGCGAACATACTGTGATTTAATAACATCGAAGAAGTTAAGCTGAACTTCTAATCTAATTTTTTCAACTTTGAAATTTCTCGAAAGCAAATTTTAATTACCTCAATCGGACGAAATGTGGCAGAGGAAGGTAACGAACATCTCTGAACTTGTTGTTTTCATTCTCCTATGATATACCACACATCGGGCTTTCTTTACGCACTAAAATCTTTCCTTTCTATTTTTTTGTAAATTTATTACCCAAAATATTTTCAGTTTGTTGACGTCAATTCTGGATGGGCTCTTCATCTGTTCAAACATATGCATTCCGGAAATGAATTGTTTTTGGACAAGCAATATGCATCAACAGTGTAGTTAGAAATTGAGAGATTCGTAAAATTTCCCAAAATTAAAAAACTTTGGTAATTTCTGTTGGATTTTTGAATTGCTGTCATTTAGTTGTTGTAGCGAATATCCTCTTTGTTCCTTCCACTCAATGCTTCACGCTGTGAATATTTCACTTACAAATGGAAACAAAAAGGAGCTTATTTGTGCGAGCATTGAAGAATTAAAAGAATCTGACGGATTAAAGAAATGCAATTTTGCCGTCAGAGATCATCACTTCTGCACCTTTCCTCCACGTAAGCACCGGCGCTGATCTGAAAAGAACATCAGTCGCCGCAATAAATTCCTTTAGTTATTACCCGAAATTCCGGCTCTTTTTTTGTTTCGTTCGAATAGTAAATGGAACTGTCACCGTTCAATGATTCAATCGATTGCATTTCACTTTCCGTCTTCTTTCCACGCACTGCTTTATGTGTGTGTGTGTGTGTGTGTGTGTGTGTGTGTGTGTGTGTGTGTGTGTGTGTGTGTGTGTCTGTCCCACAACTAAATGCAAAAAACGTGGTTTTTCGAAATGATTGAATAGGAAGACATGCGGCATTGTAATTGCAATTATTTTCAGTTCAATAATTCAATATGTAAATGACAATTAGCAAATAATTTGTTGATTTTAATAAATTTCCTTGCACGGACAAATATGATCGACAATTTTTAAGAAAATGACTTGGCAGTTACGTTTGAAATATAATTTCCGATGCGTTTAGATGGAAACTCTGTTTCTTAATTTCTTTTTGATAACATCAATTTGCAAATATTCTCGAAGCGTGAAAATTATTTTTCATTTGATGAACGTTTCTTGAAATGACTAGTCAGAGACATCTAACAGTTATCTGACAGAATCTTCTAATTGAAGATTTCAACTATAAAATAAATATTTTTAAAACCTGAAGCGTAGTGTTTCCGTGCGTACGCTATATTACTGTATACATGTCATTATACACTCTACAAACGTATCCGTCCTTCATGTTTTAAGTTTTGTGTTTTTTTCTAATTGGTCCACTAATTAGTAAATTCAAGTAAATGTCCGTCAAAACAGTTGAGCAGAACAAATTGATACAATCATAATTGGACTTAGAATTAAATAATTCATTAGTGGAGTTGCTAAAAGTAAATTTAATTTATTCCAAGCACATTCATCGATTTTGCTTCATAATGTCATCCACGCACACCTGCGACTTCAATAAATTAGTTAGTGCCAAGCACAAAAAAACAAATAGGCAAAAGATGAACGTCAATTTTCGTGTGAAATATTCATTAACTGATGGAAAGCTTTTCAAAGCGTTGAAGAATTTTTAATTTGATAATTCACTTCGCGCCACATTATTTTACTTTCTTCTCAAAACTTAGTTCTATCAAATTTAAGTAAAGTAGAAAATTCTGAGCTTCCAGATTATTATTTGCTTCGTAAATTTTCATTTGAGGGAAAAGGTATGAAGGACTTTCATAATTTCCCAATAATTTTACAAAAACATGTAAAAAATTAAATTTCGAGGTGATAAATCGCTACGAATATTTTGAATTGTAGCAATTGCAGGTCTGTATGCCATTACGCCACCTTACAGTTGGCAAATCATTAATATTATTTAGTGTTCGCGTCATTTTCCTTCACATAATTAATCATCCTGAAATATTTCGTCACCTACTTATTTGTCTTACCTTATCGCAACATATTAAGATTCATTTCAAGCAAATTTTATCCAATAGTAATAATAATAACTATAATATACATTAATAATAATAATAATGATGATGATAATAATGATAATAATTGACAGTAACAATGGTAATAATAATTGATAATAATAATAAAATTTCTTTTAAATGCTTTTTTTATTCTGTTTTGTTCCGCTCATTCTTATTCCAATAACTTTGATTACACTTTCTTTAAGGAAAAAGAGGAACTGAGAGAATATACGCAAGTCAACTTTGACCTTGAAATTTCTCTAAACAATTACTGGAGTGCTACTTCTCGATTGCTACCTTTCATCCCAACTACCTCCAGACAGACGCACACACATATCTGTGTACGTCCGTCTCCCCGTCTACCTGTACGAAGTAAATATATTTTGAAGCGATTGCATTCCTTTGTTTCAGTTATTCGAAAATAAAATTTTTACTTTTCTAAGAACAAAGTTTTTGCCAAAAAGAACAATAAAAATAACTGGGATGATTAACACTGGGAGAGAGAGAAAGAGACGTAGAAAGAGAGGAGAATGTGGGAGGGAGAACGGACGGAAGAGGTATGTGTCAAAGTACGATGGTTAATAATCAATCGTAAGTTGCTGGTTGACCTTGGAAATTTTTTTTGTGAAAAGCTACCCAACGAAAATCATTTTATTATCGATGACAATCTGTCCACTCTCCCAGCCAAATATCTTCCACTCTTTAAAGAGCAGCCTTTCACGTACTTTTATTTTCAAAACAGCCCTTAAACGAACTACCCTTTCTCTCTCTCAGCTCTGATGTCTACAATGTCTTGTTGCTTTTTTTTCGAAATTTGAAATTTCAACTTAAGACAAATGATATATATCGAAATTTGTGATACTTCATCTTTACTGATGTTTGAGCGGGTAGTAGCAGCACCCGTAGTAACAGAAGTAGTTTTCGAAAACTTTTACATTTTATTAGTTTTAATTTAACTGAAATTTTTTCGTCTTTTATATTTTTTCAATTTTTACAATGATTTACTACACTACTAGTCGTCATTTCAATCTTTCTGAATTTCGTTTAGATCGAAAAGTTAAAAGACATTTTCTCAATGACGAATGGCAGAGAGTAACTCCAATTTTGCTGATAATGCTCCAACAGTTCCTGGAAAAAATTCAAAAAGGTGCATAATTTTAGTTTTGCTTGTAGCATCTAATCTTCAAAGTATTCGCAGAATATGTAAACAATTCAATTTTCAATACAGAGAGAAAGAGAGAGAGAGAGTTTTGTTGGAGTTTGCTTTAAATACCGTGAATATCCCTCCGTTTTTCTTCAGGAAGCAATTCAAAGTAAAAAAACGGCTTGAGACTCTCTTAAGAGGACGGGACAGTTAATCTTATTTATCTGATTTTTTCAGTTTAACGGCTAATTATCAGTACAGCATTACATCGCTCATCTTCCTTCCAACACATTATTTTTCTGAGCCCAATAATATCATAGGCCTTTGGGATGAAATTCCTGTAGCAAACATCCCGAAGATTTCAGTGGAATAAATATTTAGAAAAGTTCAGCGTTACACTTGCCGTTTATTGTTTATTTACTTTTATTGTAGAAAAAATCGAAATGAAAGTGAAAAACGACGTCGGGACACTTTCAACCAGTTAATTGCTGAACTGACATCGTTAGTTGCAAAAGGGAACCGTAAAATGGACAAAAGTAGCGTACTGAAATGCGCAATCAATTTCCTCAAGCAACAACATTGTTGGTTCTTTCACTTCTTCTTATGCAAAATACACGCTGTAAGCGTTCTCGAAATAAATGAGTGTAGAAGATGAATTAGTATGTGTCCGGAAAAATTTGAGATTTAAGAAAGAAAAGCTAACAAATGTGTGAACATGCAAGCATACTGTGCTGATATCAATTAGAAACGACGCAACGTGGCTAGGATGTTAAAATATTGAAAATTTGAGAGATTAGAAGTTTACTTAAGAAAATTGTGCAAAATCTATTCGTTAAAACTTACAACGAATTTGAGGATGAATTTGAAAATATCAAGGTATAAGAGCAACCTTTTGAAGTTCAAGCCGAATCGACAAGTGATGAAGCATTGAACGTAGCTGTGGATTCCAAGTTACGCATTACAACCGGTTGCAGCCTTCCGGAAATTGTTCACCTTTATTTGGATGCTCTGGCGGCTGGGACTTTTTGCATGCAATGTTCGGGACACATCGAGCATGCATCCACAAGCTTTGCCACACTTTTCGACGATGCGGTAATTGCCTTCATTTTAAGACATTCTTTGTCTTCGACATCTCTTTCCTTCTCGTACTCTCTCCTTCAGTCTTTTAGGCTAAAACAAAAATAAAAAATTGAAGCGAACTGACGAGTGAAGGAACGAGCATTTCCTGACAAAGCCTTCGACAGTAAAATCTAGCAAGGAATAAGTGCACTAAGATGTGGGAATTTGAACTGAGACATTGCTTCTCCAGTGCCTTAAGTCTGATTTTAGCGTAAGACTAACGCGGCAGACGTTATTTTCAGTATTTGTTCATTTACACAAACGATTATCTTCAAGCAATCTGTAACAAAATTCCCCCAGTTAATCGAAATTTTTTGGATTAATTCATTTTCCCAGCGGAGATCGAAGTAAAAATTTGCTTGCGTTTTGATTGCTATCACACATTTTTATCATTTCTTATATTTTTCCTTTCTTATCTTTTCCTTGTTAATGAGGTAATTACGGTAAGTCTACTGTAATTATAAATCATCTCTCGCACCAAATTGATAGTCTGAAGTGAGTGAGGAGAGGAGAGAGAAAGTGAGTCTTTTTAAAAACCATCAGATGGCTTTTTAAAAGATCCTTTTTTAACCTTTATTAATCACTTGAATCCAATTATTGTCTCATTTTCTCTCTAATTAAGCGTCCAATTTTTTTGAATTTGAAATTTATTTCGGAATACAAAATCTATTTTGAAAAGTTTTTTTGAATTAAATAATGTGTCAATGTTATTGGAGAAAAAAAATGAAATTTCCAGATTTGTGAGTTGCAAGGGAAGAATTTGTTCGATTTACTAGACGATGCATCAGCGAAAAGTTTCAGTGGAGCCCTATCTGTCGAGGCGCTACATTCTACACCCAATACCGCCGCTATTCAGAAAACGGTTACAACGAAGAAATTACGACGACAGCTACTGATTTCTGGTTACTTGAGGAAAATAACGAATAATAGGGACTGCCAGTGCATGCCGGATACGGTTACGGAAAGAGGAACTGATAGTGGCACGACAAGGAATGTTGCGATTGCGGTAAGTTTTCCTTCTTGAATTTTTTTGGCAATTTTCTATTTATTAAATAATTATAACAAGCAAGTTGCTTTCCGTGCAGATTAGTATTCCATTTTTAAATTAACACATTCTATTTTATTGCATGAATATGAATTTTGAATTTTTAATGACATTTATCAGGATTTTGACAAATATATCTTTAAACTCCTATAAGTTAGAGAACGACTAACTGACGTGAATTTCATTTTTGTGGTTTAAACAATTTTTGACTCATTCCAACTTGTGCAAAAACTTTAGCGATATTTTTCGTAACAATTTATTTATATTCTCTTCTCTCTTGATGTTCAACTTTCGAAACTTTAAAATATTTGAATGTTCCAAAATGATCTAATAACTCTTAAAAAGCGACATTCATTATTGTTCATGGAAGGCATAATACTAGGCAAATGAATCTGTAAGGTTTGTCGGTGTTATTGTTCCGTTATCAAATCGGCCAGAATCAGAAGTAACGCTGGAAAGGATCAGCTCGTGGGAACGAAGAAACGCAAATTTCACCGTTCTCTATAATACTGAATTCGTTTGTATTGATGCTGAGGGATGGTAAGCTTACGGTTTCGTAGTAAATTCACCATTATCAGTAATTCAATTTCGATTTAACTATGAATCCTTTCTGAAAAGTGTCCTCATATCAACACTACCACGGCGGATGCAAGTCATTTAAACCTTAACATTTCAATCATTTTACTTCGTCCAGTTGAACTCCCAACCGGAAATGCCTATTTTCAGCCAATTATTAGGATATAGCCGAGTTGATCTGCTTGGCACAAGTGGTTATGATTATATTCATGTGGACGATTTGCTGCAAGTAGCTGAAAGCCATGCACAGCGTAATTTCATTTATTGTACATTTCTTTATACAAATGAAATTTCGACTAATATTTCCCGAAGGAGAAATAATAAAAGTGGTCCTTAAATTAAAAGGAATTTTCAAACCGTAAAGCTTATAATTCTGTTTAAATTATTCAATTCATATTTGTCGATCATAACACTCAGATTTGTTTTTTAGTGATAAAACTTGGTACTTATCAAGTAAGACCACATCGACTGCAAACAAAATCACACCAATGGATTTGGGTTGATTGTACGGCAGTTATCAGCGGAAGTCACGCGGCAATTAAAGAGGTGCGATGCAATTATCGTGTGATAAGCATGGAAAATGTGAAGAAATTCAAAGAAACAACTACGTTTGTGAAGGCGAAATCCATCGAAGTTCTATTACTATTGTCGGCAGGTAAGGAGGATAAACTGATATTGTCAAAGATGAACGGAAATAATTAAGCATAAAGTTGCTGTCAACTTTGCTTTGATCTTCAATTGTAACAATTCAAATACTTTTCTAACTTTCATCTAATTGGAATATCATTGTAGGAGTAAGTAGTGAAAGCAATTCACTAAATCCTCATTGCGCTACAAATGTTGTCAATACTGCCGTTTGTCCTCTATCAGTTACTTCGACGGTTGGAAATGATTCCGCATCATTCTCTACCGTAGGTTAGATAATTTTTTTTTAACAAAATCTAAAAATGATTTTTTCCTTTCTGCATAAATTACAAAATATACACGTTTTGTTATACCAACATACGTAAATGAAGAGCATTGCATGGAGAGTAGTTTTAAATTATTATCGTTAATGAAATAGATGACTCTTTGTCCGAACGAGCCAATGATTCCGTATCCGTTATCGCTTCCGAAAAACGTACTAATGAAAGTTGCACGGCTAAAATAGTTATCGAACCGTTACCATCAAAAAGAATACGAAAAGAGGGATCAAATGAACCACCAGGTATTCTTTTTTTAATTCAAAGGAGATCATAGCAAACATTTTAATATTTTCATCTGAAATACGAAAAATTTAGCCCTGATATAATAAGCTTGCCTTGGCTTACATTCAATTTAAAATTAGAAACATTTTCAAATGTTAAGAGAATAAAATTCATGAAAATAATTTATAATGCTGGAGTTAAATTAAAGTTGCAGTACTGTTTTAGCAGGTTATTAGGTATCATTTTCATGCTTTTCCGTGTACTCAGATAATATCCAATTAACTTCATTCGGATACACATTGCCGTTCTGCCAACAACCGTCCGCCACGCTTTCCTCACCATCATCAGAAGCATTATCATCAAAACGGCGCAGTCACGTTCCTTTGGCTTTTATTGAGCATTATCCTTTGCCGGATTCAAAACTGACAACTGCTGAAGTATCATTAGCAGTTAATAGCAATGAATCGTGCATAAACATGTCAAATTTGACGTCACCATCCACGTCAACGTCAACGGTAGTTCAAATAGTGATTTTTAAGAGAATCTATGTATCATTATTTTGATTATTATAGTATCTGACTATATTTTGAGAAGAACGGAGAAAGGAAAGTATTTCTTGCACTATATAATTTGAATAATGTGACTGGCAGGTTACACCGAAAGCTTTATCGATATCACCGATGTATCAACAAGTTTGGGAGGAGTTGCAACATCGAAGCGAAATATTACGCCAGCAGGTGCTTCAGAAAGAAATGGAACTTCGTGAATTGCATCTCAAAAGATTTCTTGCGTCATTACATGGTGATGCGTGTTAATGAAACTGTATAATGGAATCTGAAGCAACCAATGTACATCAGATTAGTTTGCTTGTCTTCAGACGTGTTTCCTTCAAAAAAAGCAGATGTAAATGAATGTCAATTTTCAACGTTACTGTTAACTGTTAAGTTTATGTTACAGTAAAAAATGTTATTAAATTAGAAGAAAAAGAAAAAGAACAGTGTGGTTGTCCCATCTCCGTTTAAAGGATTACGCTTTATGCTACTATAAGTCGAATTAGTTTAGAAGTAAGGAATAAACGGGCGAGCGCATGTGAATTTTACGTGAGTAACACATTTCAGTCATTTGTGCTCGTTTGTAAGAAGTGAAGAAGGAGAGAAGATTGGTTATCAAAAAATTTAAAAATTCAGACAAATTAATTTCGATTATTCATAACAAGCAAAACCTTTGGACAGTGAATTTGTGCAATACCCTCATTGATATGTCTTTTACCTCAGTTTCTTGGGCTACCTAATCTTTTCATTCTTATCGTTGTGACCTCCGTAAGCCGTGTTATTATCGAATGAAAATGCTGAACAGGTAAATGAACATCTTCCTATTGTTCTGATCTTCAACAGTGTTTGTGAAACATTTGCGCAAATATCTCTAATACTCACTGTTAATTCTACAAATCATCTCATCTCACATTTTACACTTCCATCTTTGTACATTCTTTTCCATTCTTTCTTTTTACGCAAAATTTGTTCCATTCAGACAATATTTCATGTAAGCTAAAAAAATTCCGTAGAAATAGCAATATTTAAAGATTCAGTAAATTTCTTCTAAATGATAACCTAAAGGTAGTAGTTGTGGCCTTCCAGTTATTAGTCAGCCTTTAATGCATTTTGTCCACATTTAGATTTACTTATCAATCATTTGGGGTAATTAGAAGTAAAGTGCAATTTAAGCATGGCTGATATTAATTATAGTGTGAAAATTAATAATAATTATTACGATCGACTCTCGATAAACGATATTGGACGCACAATATGGATGTGCCTACAGTAACTACCTAAATAAGTTTCCGTCAACTGCGTATCTTCGACTACTTACAAAAGCTTCTAAATGGATTTTTTTCAGAATTATATTTTGTCCCTGTGTTTTCCATAAATAACATCCGGCAATTAAAATTGGAATAAGTTAATAGCATGTTAGGAAAGAAGGTCCTTAACGTACATATACCTACCTAATCATTATGTTAGCAATAAGTAAGGTTCTCATTATTTTTTAATGAAAATTTTCCTTTCCAAACATTTACTGACTGAAATCGGAAAATTAAAAAAGTAAACATTACTACGGACCAACGGTCAGTACCACAGATCTACCGTAATCTGTCCAATTTTGTTTGTTTCTTCGAAGCTCAAAACAAAACGAATAATCCGTAAAGAGCGGAAACAAACATTTATTATTCGATAAGAGTAAATATCAACTGTCCAGAAATATTATCACTGCTTTTTATTACTAATTATTACCTGTACAGTACATTAGAACTTTCTGATACTCCGCATGTTCACTTCTCATTGACTATACTTTCAGTAGCAATCGGATTGTGATAAATCCTGACAATTGGTTACCGTACAAAGACATGACATCATCCAGTAGCAGTACTCAGCTAAAACATGGAAGTCGGAGGAAATCATAAATTTTCTAGAAATACCCAACTATTCTGATCTTTGTAAGTTACAGTTTGAAATTTAGCACTTAAAAATAGTTACGCCAACCAAATGGATTCAGTACGGAGGCCTGAAGAATGCAGCGACTGCATAATTCCCGTGCGCATTCATCATAACGGTCATTCGATTGCGAACACTGTGACATAATATCATCCGGCAGACATCCTGCAAGACATACTTTCATTCATCTCCCGAACTTTGCTTACTTTAACAAAGCGTGAGAACAGCAGTTGCAGTGCGTGTGATTTGTGATAACGCGTTGCAGTGATTGATAAAAACAAATTTTGATAATTTCTGTAGAAACAATCGTTTATGGCTAATTTATTTGCATCTGTTGAAATTTATATATGTATAGAAACATTTCTGGGCGTCCGTCGAAATTATAATGAAACTCAAGTGACTGGCAACTGTTTCATTTATTGCTTCGAATTTAAAAAGACGAGAAATTAATAACAATATTTTTCGACAACTAACCGTGTAAGTTCCTGCGTAAGTAACGTGGATATGCCGCTGAGCCCGCTCTGAGGATAATGCTCTTATTATTATGAAACAAATTTCCCGAACTAATGGATAGTATCAGTAACATTATCCACAACTTATTGTCAATATGCATTTTACCTGTAATGCTAGAGGTGAACAGGTAATTCATCAACAGATGACGTTCGTTTCATATTTAATTTAACTTTAGCAGCAAATACAAAAGAGACGCCAATATTTTAAGTAATAAAAAACATGAAAACAATAAATATTATTTGCCACGCGTTTAATGAATAAATGAAGTAATGCAAAAGTCTTCGAATGAAATTAATTCCAGCCGATTTGATGGTCGATTGGATGGAAGAAATAAATGTTTCAAGGCAAGTAATATCATACTGAAAGAACGAATTGAAATAAAAGTTACGTGTCCGTGTCACAACATGTCATCAGCACAGATTGAGTACGAAAAGCATTAAACTATGAAAATTAAAATTAATTATAAGGAAGGAAATCCAATTTACTGCTTTTTCAGCCAAAGGTAATTGGAGGGCAAGAAGGCAGTACTTGCATTTCATAAATGTACATAATTTCTTCGTCTTCCTTTTTCATTTTTCTGCAAAACTAAGTTTCACTAACCAAACTGCATTCCTAGCATCTAATGAAATTTTAACTCTAAATAATATGGAAATTAAGAATTTTAATAATTCCCAGAAGTTAAATGCTACTAATTAACATTTTAATTGTTGATAAAATTCGAGGATGACTAGGATGAAACGATGTGTAATGCTATACTAATAATTGTTTTAACAATTTTTCATAAGATTTTTTGTTGAATTTTACAAAGTTATTGTTTAATGCAAACTATTTTATGAAAATTTAAGAAACTGAAATTCTATTAAATTTGTTTCATAAAATTTAAAGCTATATTACAGTTAATTTTCAAAATTCCACTGTATTTCTTTAGATATTGAGATTTTAAAATAATGAACTGAGTACTTTTAAAAATTAATTAATGAAATATGTAAATGCGTCCTGCCTGAAACATGCAACTCATATGTGTGCGGCCTTTGTTTTTTCGTTAAAAGTTTACGTATTTGAATATATTATTAAATATAAGCTTTGCAGAAGTGAGAAATTAAAAATCAGACAGAAATTCAAAATAAATCTGTAAAAATAAACAAACAGTGCCGAAAAGAATTGGGTTATAAATGAATTTCTCGGCATAGAATATAAAAAATGAAATAACATTTAATCGTGGAGGGTAAAATAAGTGATATTCGAAGATAAAAAATAATTTAAACAATTAAAAAGTTGAAAAGCTCATAACATTCAGTAAAAAATTTAAAAATTTGGATGAAAAAAAGATGGAATACGATGATATAACGGAATGAAATGTAAATGAAAGATGAAAATGAATTTCTTATACTTTAAGAGTTTATTTATTCATTTCAACTTACTGAATATTTTAACCAATACGTCATTTTTATTTTGTTAAATTGTTTTAAAGCCGGGATTTCCGGTAATTACCTTTTACTGTACTTGAACAACCTTAAATTAAAATTAAACGAATTAAAGAAGAAAATTGCTAATGGCAGAATTGGCTTGTTGTAGAACTGGAATTTGTTATTTATAATAATTGATCATTCGTTTGGAAAGAATTTTATGTAATGATTTCATGGCTATCCCGCCTCTTTCGATTGGTAATATTACAACGGAGCCTAGTCCACTTTCAAAAAAGGCCTCATATATAAAGGTCAACATGCTATTGGATAGTCCTGTCACACTTGATCAGGAAATCAGCCAAAGCCTTTGCCCTTGCTCAGTAAGCTGACTAGTTTAATACCTCTTAGTAATTCAACGCGAAATTAATTGATTGTTAATTAATGGATATGTTTAGTTTATGTTTAAATATGAATCGAATTGTCCACATTCACCAACTTCTGTTCTACTTGACGACTTGCTTTTCAGTGCTGCACAGTACTTGCTTACTATCTTTCAAATGTTCACTTCTAATTTCTAATGTCCTTCTTCATGACCTTCAATGACCTTCATCTGCGAGCTATTCCATCTCTCACTTTTATGTCGAATAATTTTTTTAATTTACTTGACATTTTTACAATATTTTATCGTTTATCATTCAAAGCATTTTTGAATTGCACGTGCGTATGTAAAAATTAGTTGAGCACAGGAAGCAATCAAGTAACTTTAGCCAGAAATTAATCAATGGTTCTACGATGTGTTGAAGGAATCTTGGACAATCTGAACGTTTTTGGCAGCATTATTGACGCAATCTATGAAGAGAAATCTTTCCCCTTGTCACGTACGGTCAAATTCCGTAATTCATCATCATCACGTTTCAATGAACCGCTGGATAAAGTAGGCCTATCCTGAAAGTTCAAATGATTTTTTTATAATATATTCGTGAAATTAACTACAATTCACCAATTCATTTGTGTCATTTCAACTAGTTCCTGTAATGATGTTGAGTATTAAGTTAATTCCTTGACGAAGGTATTTTACTCTTTCGATCATTCCTAATGACAGATGAATAATTATGCACATTTTCCCACAGAAACGACCTCTTCGATGAAGATTTTTTGATCTTCCAGAACAATCAGTGCAAATATATTTGAGAATGACGTCAACCATCCTACTTTATTTATTAAATTTCTATCGAAACCAAAAATGTAAATCAAACCTGATCAGTTTTTTCTTCAGACATAATATCATTTTTATCATCTTCTTCTACCAAATTATCATCATCGTCATCATCCGTTTCAGATTCTAATTCTGACGTGCTTTCTCTTACTGAAACATCAGAGTAAAGTTTATTCAAGTGCAATTCTCAACGGTATTTTGTTACATTCTTGAAATCTACAACCATTCAAAACTACGAGAAGAACATTTGCTGCTATTGGCTACTCCAATGCAGTTGTGACAGATATGAGTCACATCTGATCGTTCCGAAGTTCACTCCTGCAAGTGCTTGACAAGAATAAACGCTGTAGAAACAGCTCGATGTCGGTACTATAAGAAAGGGAATCCCTTGGGATACAAGGATTTCTCTTTCTTACAAGAAAAACCGGTAAATTACCAGTAAAAGTTTTGTCCAACAAAAAAGTCAATCAATTATCATCAGCTATCGTTGCAAATAGTACTGAAGTTGTAGAGGAAGCAACTTTAACCTTCAATTCGGAGGCATATTTTTCATATGAAAATATGCTTTAATTAACTGATTTATAATTAGCTCAGACTTGCAGCAATCAAATTTTTTATTACTTTCTCAGCAAATGTTCACAAAATTTTGCTTTTGACATGAATATTCAAACCATAAAATCTTTAATTAAATTTAGTTGCGTTAGGTAGTATTTTTATCGAAATTTCGGGACTTCTATAAAAGCAAAAAAAGCAAACTCTAATTATGCAATATTGGATTTCAGTTGTAAGGTGTTGAGTGTAGGTAATGTTAGTATATAACTGAGCCGCAATGGCTAATTTGGTTTCCTTGAGATGAAGTTGAAGGCATAGAAAGCTATGATAATGAAAGCAAACCGCTCGTAAAACGACGTCAGAAGAAACTTCGGTACAGATGAACCGAACCAGACGAAAGTAAAGAACTATCGCCCTGCTTAATCTAAAATGAAATTTGCAGGAAGAATCAAGGAGTGGGATGTCTTACCAAGGATGCCAATTTTCTGTCCAAGCCATCGCGCTTTCTGAACCACGTCGTCCTGCATCAGTTTGAAACACATCGCGATTAATGCCATACCAAACAACAAGTATAATGCACACACAATCAGCTTTTCTTGTGAACCCTCGCCGAGGCTTTGTCCAGGCACTATATCGCCGAAACCGATAGTACTTGAAATTCCAAGTAAAAGATAGCATAATTTCAGTATGCAATCGCAAAATTCAGAAAGTACAGAGTCGAAGGTATTGAAATTCAAAGCATTAAAACTCACAAGCAATCATCTTTTCTACAGGTTAGTTAGCCTGGCACATTTTTGGATAATTACTGAAATGTACCCTACAAAAAGGCCAAAAATATTATCGCCGTATTATGTATCTTAATTTCAGCTTTCATAAGCATTTTACGTAATGTGCGTCGTTTCGATTAATCCGTTTGCTTCTGCTTAGCCA
This sequence comes from Litomosoides brasiliensis, assembly GCA_013365375.1. Lineage (NCBI taxonomy): Eukaryota > Metazoa > Nematoda > Chromadorea > Rhabditida > Onchocercidae > Litomosoides > Litomosoides brasiliensis. Next base: position 45,397 of record JABVXW010000265.1, on the reverse strand, counting down.
TAGGTGACCCGTCAAACATAATGTTTAATCGTCGTGCTATACAAAGATAATCAAAAGTGAATTTTGATTTTGTTACTGGCTTTGTAATGGACTGTTTGGCTGTTGATAGATACAGGTGGACTAACCTTAAGGTAATAAATGAGTAGTAGGCACCGTCAAAAAGATTCCAATCTTCCCAAATCGCGAATAAAATGGCACCACCGGCAATAAACAAAATCACTGTGATTATTCCAACCGAAACAGGCATTTTTTCACGTTTGTATGACATGCCGGTACGCCTTATTGACCGTAATGACATGTCATCAGACCGTTCACTACCCGCACTACGAAACGATCGACTATCTAACATGTCTTGGCGAATTCCAAAAACATATGAGAACTTCATTCTCTGATTTGTAAATCATCAGGACAACATAATACTACACATCGTTAAGTGGCGCACAGCTGCGCACTTACAACCTCTCGTAAAACTCTCAACAAAAATCTACTGAAATTCTTAATTTTCTCCACGGATTACGAGGAAGTTGTTTGCAAATATAAAATGTCAGCACTAAATTTTTAATATTAAATGTTTTCAGTTAGCGTTCCAGCTCTTGCATCTAAAACCAAACTGAATCAGAGATCAAAGAATATCATGCGTCGGTAAATTAAGGGAGACAGTATATTTTTTCATTGAACACTTTTTAAAATTACCTTCTCAGAAAAGAACTGTCAAGAGACGGCAGTTTGTTTACGCTCATTACACGCTCAATGGCAACGCCCGTTGGTCGCTGTTGTGTTGTTAATTCCTGTGAAGATGACGTTATTGAATTCAGTTTCTCAGATGCTGAAAAATTCATCTGTACTCTCGCTCGTTACTAAGCATCTGTTGGAATTTCCACAATTAAATATTAATATTTTAATTTAAAATGGTTCATAGAATGAAAACAAATAATAGCAAATGAGGGAAATTAGTGAGTAATCAAAATAGTGCAAGGAAAAGATACTTTCTGCTTGTTGCTGCTCCTTAACTGTGGCCATAACCGTTGTTTGCTTAATGCAATTCCAAGTTCTTTCCTGCAATGGCTACCTTTTCTGTCTTAATTTAGTGATAAAAGAATGTCAGATTTTATTTAGCCACCAAAATTAGGCAAAAAAAGTTACAAATTACCACATACCTCTGACATCAATGTGTGATATAACAGCTCACTCAATTTAAAAATAACAATTAATTCAATCGATTATAAGAGGTATTCATTAAAAAAAACTTGGTGATTAGTTTTATCTTCCTCTTCCGCATTATTGCTGATTGTAATTTGTGGCAGCTTTATTGAATCGCTTTCTTTATTGTTTGAATTATTTGCACGTTGACTAAAAATTCCAAAGTTAACTTTTCTAATTGTTAGAAAAACAACTCCAACTAGTGATATGTTACTAACTTAATTCCAATCAATAATCCATAGAAATATTTTAGAATGAAAGTTCAACCAACTGTTGCTAGCATACTTGGTGATTAATAATTCTGTTTAGCACCTATCTCGATGTTAAATATTGGCAAGCATTAATACATGAGATTTAAAAGCTCCAAGTTAATCGAAAAATATGCTTCATCAATGAAAGATCATGGAGTCATCACTTCTCATAAGTTAACAATCATTCGAAATGCAACTCACTAACTTAGTCTATTGCGCAGTGATAAAGATCGGCACAGAATCAAACTACCCTTCACTTGCAAGATCAGTTATTTTAAGGATTAAAATGAACGTCTTTTGAGTTAAGTAGACTGAAATAAAGATTTACTTAATGGTTGTCCATGACAATGTAGCTGTTGGCATGTTCTTTTCCTTCTCTTCCTTCAGTCGAGCTTTGGCTCTAACAATAATAAATAATAATAATAGTAATAATATGGTAATATTGAAAGTTGATAATAAGCAGCAAATGATTATTTCAACAATCAGTTACTTTTCAAATTAAAAATTAGGACTATGCATGTTTTTAGGGACAGAAAAGAAATTGCATAATTCCTATTCGAACGGATCGTCTAAATAAGAATGAAATAACACTTTCTCAATGTTTAGATGTCGTATTCCACAAGTAATTGGATTGCAAAATTCTTAATTGCAAACCTCAGTTGTGGTACCGAAATGCGGCCAGTAACGTTAGAATATAAATTAGTTGATGTTCCAGCAATACTGCGAAGCTCGACGAATGTGCCGCTTGATTTACCATCATTTTTGTAACGTACTGGTATGCCACCTAAAAATACTCAGACTTTTCAATTTTCTGGAAATATGGCGAGAGCACCCGTTCATATACAAAAGATTTAATTTTGAATGAATCCGTAAAAAAGTTATTAATGAAAGAGAAGTTGTTGAAATTCATCTTTTCATTCCATCTCTTTTGCATACGAACACAAACAAAAGAACTTAAATTTTCCTGAAAAGACTTTAAACAGTTAAATATAAGAATATTTAAAGTAATTTCCTTCGTGAAATAGAAAAGAGCTATAATGTAGTAGTAGGATTGCTTCTATCTTAGCGATATCAATAAACTACTCAGTGGTGAATGCAAGATGGAGGAACTCACTTTTTTATCAATCTAAAATTAACTTTTAATTTTTAAAATATTTTTCGTCCAATAATGAAATCATTCACATACTATAATTTAAGTTGTTCTATTTTAAATAAATAAGATCTCACTTAAATAAATTAATAACTTAAATCTAATTTTAAACACAAATAAATTTATACCTTTGGAAAGGGCGTACAGACCTTCAACAGCAGGCTTTGGTGATAAAGTACAACTACGCTTTTGCTTAGATTCGCTAATAGGAAGTGAAGAGTCGTATAAGGAAAGTTCATTTGAACGGATTCGACTTGTTATCCCTATGCCTCCCCTTAATGATAATCTGAAACATTTGATTTTCACGTAAAAGAAATTATTTTCTAACTTTCCTCTGATATATAAAAGTACTTCAGTGGTAACTCGACGAGTTTTTGTTAACTTTCTTTAAATAAAACCATGAAAGTTCAAACTAAAATACCTTTAATTAAAAGTATTTATAAAATTTCGGTAAATCATAAATTTTACGTGTACTGTGTGATGAAACGTTTTACTTTTGGTTGGTATCGTAAGACACTGAAACATTGTGAGCAGCGAAATTTCTGTATCCTGATAATGAAGTCGCGTCAAATTTATTATTAAAGCTTCGTGAGCTACGAATACTTTTCGTGTCGCTCAAAGTACTCCTCACACGTGTTCCATACATCCGCGTCAAACTTCTGTGCCGATGTATTCCAGGATAACGTTGGCTGTATCGACTCGGTGGAACTAAACACATAATTAAATGATGCTAACCACTGGTTGCTGTCTGGTACAATATGTTAGCAATGCTTAAACTTTTTCTGAAATGGCGGAATTTAATACACTAAATATTTAATACAAAGAAATTTAAAATTTTCAAAATCAAAATTGCTTCATTAAAATTTGATTATTGACTAATAAGCAAAACCGATAATTTCTATTCTCTAAGGAAGGGACGTTATGAAACTGAAAAAGAAAGAAATAGACTTCTTCTAGCATTTATTGGCGCATTGGGATGATAGCGGAAACTGATCGCCGAACGACAAATACGCCGGCGATTTTGCTGCCATCGACAATATGCGCAACAAACTTTGAAATACACGAATGTAAATACCTGCAATAAACGTTGTTGAATGATATTTCAGCACGCATAGAAGGCTGTTATCTTTGATAATCATTGCTTGATAATTATCATAGATAGTTATAGTGATCGTACCATTAAAATTATGCAGTTATTCCTTGTTCTTTTCAAATTCTTCACTACCATTTGAGAAAATCACTTTTTCTATTTAAAATATTTGTGGAGTAGAAGTAACAGATATTGAGATCTATAAATTTAGCAGGAAGATCAAGTGGATGATCAGTGATAAAATAATAAGAATTTTATTTCTTATTATTTTATTACTGATCTTAAAAATTTTAAGGTAATTGCGGTGATTCCTACCTGAGCAAGGCTTTCGGCAATATTTGCCAAACAGAGCAACATGAGAGGTATACCAATCATTGCATACAACATTGTCATACCACGTCCCAAAGGTGTTTTTGGGCAGATATGGCCATACCCTAAAATTTACTCCTTTAATATTTTATTTCAAAAGGTTTAAATTTTAATTTAACACGATCATCCAGTTTAAAGATTAAATTGGATATCCAAGAATTATTATATCAAAATTAATTGTAAGTACCATATTATGCAGTCTAAAATTTTAGGTTTTACTAAAACCAAGCATGAACTGGATTGAAGAGTTTAGTTCTTCAGATGACAAAAAATTCGCCGCTTATCACTTTCATTTCCATTCCAAAATATCAACGTTTTTTTTAAACTTCAAATAGTACAGAAACACATGTGATCTGCTTCAATCTGTCTGTGAAAAAATAAAGTTTGTTGTTTCAAACTTTTTTTTGTAAACTTAAATCGTATTAACAATATATGATTTTAATATGTGATTTTCATCGAAATGTAAAGCTTAAAGCTTACATAGATTTAAACCAACCAAGCTAGGCTGTGTTAACAAGAATTGACCTTTTATTTATGCATAATTCTTGGCAACGTTGAGATTCAGAACAATTGTAAGGATGAAATTATGAAGAATTATTAATTGCAAACTAACCGATAGTTGTGAAAACAGTTATCGAAAATAATAAAGCACCAGAAAATGTCCATTGATAGTTTGGCGTTATTACGTCTTTGTCATCGTAACCTTGAAATTAACGAAATAATATTCAATTTGTTTTACAGATAAAACACAATTTTAAAAGAAAACTTTTTTGTTCAAAATTTCAAACCTTCAAAATTGACAGCATTAACAAGCTGTAATTCAAAAACTTTTAGCAACTGATGCGCCTTGTTCTTCACTTCCACCTCTTCGATTACGTCACTTGAATCGATGAACCTGTATAGCTCGTTTATTACCTGAAGAGAGAAGATGTACGAAAACTGAAAAGGATGAGTAAATATAATCGAAAAGGAGGAGGAAAGTTCAATGAAAATTGAAATATGGCGAAAGCACTCAGAGATATGTAATGCCTGATATTTCAAAGAATTTGTTTTAAAACTCAAACACACGGAAAGATTGACTGAGATTGACGGACATATTTTTTAGGAATATTAGAGCAATTCACTGAAGTAAATTTGACGTCAAATTCAATACAAAAGAAATGCCTTAAAATAGCAACAAAATGTAAATTGCAGAAAAACGAGTGGCAATTGATTATCAAATTTTCTTTTATAACTAATATTTTGCCGTTCCTCATTTCTTCTGTAAATGCAATTGGACATTAAATTTATTGCCAAAAGGAAAAAGCAGCTGCGATGGCAAACCCTAAGGCTTCGTTGGAATAAGTCTAAAAAATAAGTTGATTTTTCTCCCATTTAATTTGCGTTGTTTCGTAGATATTTCCTTCTCCTTTTGATAATCTTTAAATCTCAGTGTAAAATTTTAGAAACTTAAAACTAACGATTAAAAATCTTCGAAATTTTAATCTAAACCCACTTTGATGGTTATGTTTTCCCTCAGTGTAAATGTAAGCAAAGTATATTGTCCAATTTTAAGCTTTTTTGTGTAAATTATCAAAACCATACCAAATTAACTATGCATATATTAAAGTAAGAATTGCATTTGTTTTGTAGAAAAATAAAAAATCTTTAAGATTAAAAAAATAGAGGAGAAGTAAGCAGTTTGTACTGACTTGCGACAAGAAAGGAAGCACAGACTTTATGAACATACGTTCTTAATGATTTGTTACGTGCGCAGAGGAAGTTGCGAGAATGTGAATTATTTTTACTTGCGAGAGTTACGTGGGCAAGAAAATGATGATAAGTTGTTTTATTTTGAGCTGAAGTTAAGATCCTTAATACCCAAAAAATTATGCTCCATTTTGGTTTTTAAGAAAAGATTTAATTTGTTATTGAACTATTACAATTCATGCACTTGGCAACTTCCTAAATAAAAAATTCGAATATGGTTCCTTCCCAAATAAGAAAAACATGAATAAATAATAAAAAAACAAAAATTCAGTAACGCGTTTCAACAAACTTGCCATCCACGTGTCATTTTCTATGTGTCCCTGAAATTTTAATTCTTCCGGATATTCGATTTCACGAAACATAAATGCTCCGAGAACGGCATATGCAGCGACTAATGCGCACAATCCAATGTGTGAAATAATAAATCCAAAGAGCTGTAATAGATTTATTCATTTTTTGAAGCGAAAACCTACGATAATCATTTCTTCTGATGCACTTTTATCCATTTTGAGCTTAATTTAAAAAAAATTTAACAAAAATTGTTTTAAATTAAGCAGCAAAGATCTAATCTCATGCGAATCAATCAATTCCAACTCAAATTTCATTGCAAGAAACGAATTATAATGCAATACAAAAAGGATTATTCACAACAAAATTTTTCACGTCATAAATTAGGACCAGTCTATTCCCAAAAGAGAAGTCTTCAGTTAAGCCCACAAGTTTTATTATTCCAATCTGTTGAGTAATCAGGAATCGTCGTGAAAATTTTAATTTCGAATTGCGATGAATAAAAATTGAAAATGTTACTAATGCCAGCTAAAGTACATCTGAATGGCATAAATTAGTTTAATTCTTTAATTCGAATTTAGAAATAAACCTTTTTTAGGAAGTTTATCGTTCGCAGACAGCATGACCGAATTTCGTCGCGCATTTCGATGGCTGCGTAACATGTAGAAAGTAGTGATTCAGTGGTTGTTGTCGTTATTTGCTTTAGTTTTAAGGAACGAGTGGAATACGTCAATGATGGCAATCTTGGCTTGCTTGTCTCATATTTCAATGGGCCAAGCTTTGGATAGATATGCTTTATGGGCAGAATTAGCCAAGACAAAAGCAACATAACATCTCCTCTTTCTTATCCACACAAACATCACCGCTCTATCCTATAATCTTTCCAAATTTCATCCCTAAACTTCGGATTTTGCAAGTTTCTCTCCTCTCCAATCCTCACTTCATCCATGGGCCACTCATCCACTGTTTTCACTTCTTATTCTCATCCTACTGCTTAGCGTACTTATTTATGTATTTTTAGTTATAAAAACTTATAAGCCGTGAAAAAGTGAGATAGTGTCGCATTGCCTGGCCAAGCCTAACTGGGCCTTCCGAATACAACATTATTGGGAGTGAGGGAAATAAGGATAGAGTAAAGTTTTAATTCCTTTATAATTTCAGCCATATTTGTTACCAAAGCACTATTCTTTCCAGGCCCTCTTGTTTCATCTTTCTTTACTTTACTTATCCTCAACAATTCATCCATTCCGTCTTTCCACAACCGGAAAAGCAGTTTCTTCTCATCAAACATTCTATCGTACATATCACTCATACGTAGCCTCTTGTCCTTATTAGAGGTACTCGAATTTAGATATGCAACAACGACAAACTAAATCACTGCGGCGTACTCTTTTCATAAAAACATTCTGGGAAAATTGATGCTTCTTTGGAACGACGTTAACGAACATCAAAATTGTAACTATGCTAAAAACTGAATTTAGTGAAACGTTAACCACGTGAGTAGTATGTAATGTATCGGATTAAGTTTGAAGAGAATAATTTAGGATAGAATGAGTAAAGATTTAATGAGACAACAGTACAGATAGGCAACTGCTAACAAATGAGTGATAAAATTCCTGAAAGTAACACACTCGAGAATGGCATCAAAATTAATCCGTCAAATCGAATTTTATTCAATAAAAGTTCGTATTTATCATTTCATTAAAAGAAAACAAAATGATTTCATTATACGTACATTTTATGCTTTTGTAATAACTGAAAGTTTGATTTGAGTAACTGATGAAGTTCTACATTCACTCTCTGTTCACTGTTTCATTTACTTCTTTGCAAAAATTCGAATAAAAAAATTGACGTAAATATAACTATTATTATCCATTCATCTAAATTTTATAAAGTAAAAATCATTAATTTCACCTTTTACGTGGAATTAACAGTGACAATTTCTGTTATAGAAAAGTGCAGACAGCAACGTGATCAGTAGCAACTGTTTCTTTTTTAGAATTTTCAGTTAGACTACTGTTCACGTAAACGTGCACATCCTACTTTACTCATCAGTTTTATTTATATCATTGCATGCTGTGCTATAATGACTCACGCCATGCAGCAATTTTGATCTGATGGACCAGGTCCGTGTAAACGTTTAAAAGGGAAAAATTAGTTACTTTTTCTGTTGAATGTTAAACACTTCATTTTTATGCTAAAGTTTCGTAGAATAATTTAGCCAAAACATTATTCATTATAAGAGGTTAAAGTTCACTTTATTCACGGAGCATAAAAATGATTTCCTTTCACAATTTTTGAAAATGGTGCGTCACAACTCGCGTCACTCTCCCTAAATTGGGCATCAATCAACCGAAGAATGAAGTCGCCGGATGCGTGCGCAAATTCGTAACTTCCAATTGAAGCCACGCAATCAATTTCACTAAGAAAATTTTTATTAATATGAAGTCATCGCCATTGCAAACAATCAATTAGTCGTTGGAACGACACATTAAATGAGTTAAGTAAAAAACTAAAATGAAATATTCGAACTGTTTTGATATGAGAATCTGATGAGAAATAATATTTTAGAAGCAAATTATTTTATCCTTCAATTTAACTTTGCAGAACATAATTAATTTCCTTTTTAGTTCGTTCAGATTATAAGAAATGTCAATCGTACAGTAACGAAAATTCAGGAATATTAGAAATTCTAATATGTAAATTTAATTAGTTCTTCTGATGGTAATGGCATTACCGTAAAAGACTGTTTGAAAGTTTAGAAAGCTGCCTTGAGTGCTGTAAAGTCTGCTTGCAATGATTATTCTCAATATTTGAAGAATAACTAAAAGTTGCCAACCTTTTCAGCTTAAGATAACACACGTGAGGCGTCATGCAACGTGACACTTTTAACCTAAAATGTTCCTTGTTGATTTCAATTATGCATCTATCAAAATCGTCCAGCGTTTCAATCAAAGAGCCATTCATTCGTTGTTTCGCAATGATTCGAAGTGTTGTTTGGAGTCGCTTTTGGAAATTCCTGAAAATTAATCTCAACTGATTGCATTGGCTGGCCGAGATTTGCTTTAAGGTTAAACGAAACGTTCTACACGTCTTTTCCCACTTAGCAGATCTTCTTCTTTCTGACTTAGGGTGCTTCTAGCAGGAGCCATATATTCCCGGAGAATTTTTAGTAAATTAGAATTTATTTGCAAGGAAAATATTAAAATAATTGAACCACATCTGCCGCATCTTTAAATGAGCTAAGCGGGCATTTAAGATTTTCTCCATTTCTACTTTACCTTCCCAAACTTCAACTTGGATATTTACCTATTTACCTGTTAAGCAATCGTACCAAGTTATTCATATTCAAAATTTCTGAATTGTTTTCGAATTCTTCTCGAAAAGAATGGCGCATATGGTAGAAGTGCGCCCGATGACATGGAATCCGTACCTGTCAACCTTTTTATCTTTATACTAAAATTGATAAAATGATGAAAAATGACTAGGAAACAATTTTTTTTTTAAAATTTAGAATTATCTCAAATATACTTGTACGTAGCCAAGACGATTAATTCCACTTTCGTGCATATTGATAGTATCCACACGACCTGAATAATTGCCAATACTGTCACGTCATTAAAGCTTTAGTTTCAACATTTCTCATTTAATTTGTGTTCCGTTTACGTCTAATTTAATATTCAAACAATTGGAAAAGAAAAACGATTCGAAATAATTTATATTACGTAAGGAATCTGTCAGGTAACGGCGAAATAATATTTGACAAATGTAAAATGAAATTACAATTAAAGGATATGAATAAGGTCATTTTCTTTCCTTTTAAATTATTTCGCGTTTTTTTGAATAACTTACTACTTATATTTGGATTGCTTTGTTTACAAATTCCTCTAAATTATACTTCTCATAATACTGAAAAAATTACTTCAATGATTTATAAATTTATTGAATTGCAAGAAAATTGAAGGATGTGGAATTTACTTGCATTCACGATGACACGTGTTTTCATACGCCATACCGTGCACTTTTTTTTCCTATTTGAATTAATCAAGAAATTAAAATTGAAACTATTCAACCGCGGCATTTCGTCATCTTCGGGTAGTACCAGTCGCACGTCATGATGCTCGAAGAGAAAAGATCCAGCTTGTGGGTGCTCATTTGCAAGATCCTAAAAATATAAAATTTAAAATATCTGCAATTTTTACGCAATGGTTTCGTTTTTGGCCGTTACAATGAAATAAACTCACTTTCAAATTTTTAAAGCACCAATTAAGCCAAGCAAAATTAAAAACAAGGTCAAGTGCTTGCTTTTACAATATTTATAATATGTCATTTTGCAAGTTCCCTTCAAACAATGACCTGTAATATGTCAATATTCACATTTGAATAAATTTTCATTGGCTGTGTTGGAATTAAAATATCATCCAAATCTGTGAATGCTACCATTTCAGCCCAGGGCTTAACAAAAAATAAACAATTCACGTGCGATTCTTCAATTCCTAAATGACAACAATTTCAACTGACAATGAAGTCGTCGTTTTCTTAAACAATAATTCCAAAAATTTTGACAGCTTCAATTGAAACTTTGCTTATCAAAAGAAATTATCTTTTTGTAATTTTAGTCATAACGGTGGAAGCATTTTACCTCTTGATAAAACTAGACCGTTCGGATTTTTATCTGATAATACCGGCCATTTAGGCCAATGTCGTAAAATGACTAATCCTGAAAACTTTGTAATCAAAGTTAAAGAAACATATTCTTAAATTTCCTCCTTATAAATTTTTTCTTCTTCCAAATTATTTTATTTGTTAAAATTTTTTTCGTCATTTTATTCACACTTAAAAAATACAGCAGAACTGTACTAATATCACTTCGATAAACTGATAGAAAAAACGTCAAAATGTGTGCGAAACGTGAACTCGCCGTCTCTTTCATATTCCCGAAGCAGGTTAAATGCATCTCTTGAAATAGACTGTATGGGAATAACAATTTTTGCGGCACCAAGTGCAAGCCATAGTTCAATGCCAAGAAGCAACATGCGCCATTCCACGAGCGCATATGTTGGTGCCATACAAACAACCAACTTATTCTGTTTCTTCTGTGGTACTTTTTCGATTGGTACTTTAAGTGACTCTTTCACGCTACTTTTCGTACTTATTCTGTAATTTTTTCTTCAAAAAGCAATGAGAGTAAAAGCAATAAAAAAGTTGAATTCCGGAAAACGACTGCATTATTTCAGATTTCTTCATTAGATAAAAAAATTTGAAATTTGTGAATTCAAAAGTCTATGGAGCGAAATAATCTTTGACATATCATATTCAGTCCTAATAATTTAATGGCATTCTAAATAATTCTTCTAAAATTTTGTTGTTTACCAAAGTACGTTTGCGAATGGGTTGTAAATCGAAAGATATTAGATCGGCACGTGCTTGCTACAATTAGCAGTATAACAACGTCATGTCAGAATGTTTGAGATGAAATTCATTGAAGAATTATCGGCGCAATAGGACAACCATTTACCGTATAAATGGCAAAGATTGATTTGCAACGCGACACTCAGCAATAAAGCCAGCCATCGAACAAATATCGTTCGCAAATCGCTTCCCTTCATGTATCCTTTGAACGTGCGCCCGGTAAACAAACTGTTTGCCATTAGGGTTTGTTGAAAAGCAGTACAGTCGATATGTTTGTTGTACGTCACCAAGAAATTGAAATACCTAAAGTAATAACAGTGCTATAACTTGTACTTCGAAATTCCCAAAACTTTCTGCTATTAGTCTAAGGTCAATAAACTAAGAATATGTAACCACGTAGTGTGAGCCTAATGAATGCAGCATGCGAGCAAGCAAAGATTATATTTAATTTTAACTGTAAATATAACCACATAATTTCCCGGAATGTTCTGTTCCATGTGATTTCGATGAAAAGCACCAAAAATAATCGGCCTGAATGGACTTTTTCGGGATAAAAATGCATCGCCCATATTTTTTAATGTCCAAATATTGGTGGTACGGTAGTAAAGTGCTACCGCACACAGTAATCCGGTTAGTATAAAGCATCCTTTTGAGAATAGATGAATTGAGGTGAAGAAATTGAAGCAGTGTTGGTACGGTACGTAAAATGAACGAAGTAAGCGTCGAGGAATAAACATTTCAGATGGATTGATAACATCAGGCGAATACGTCAAATGGCTGGCATTAATTACAACTCATTTCATTCCTACAACTTTATCAGTTCATCAAGAAATTGCTATGAATTACGGCAACTGATTTAATATTAAATCTAAGAAATTTCTTTCTGAAATGATGGGTGGAAAGAGATGTTACTAATAGCTAACAATTTGGGTATTTAAATTAGTAAAGGATCCAATTTTAAATAATATTTCCGAGTGTTTGGTAAGGGAAGAAAGAAAAATTGAATTGCATGAAACTAACAAAAGGAAATTCAGCGATAGGATAAACTGTCACACAAAATTTAGTAAAAAAGTGTGGAAATTTGATTTTGTTTGAGACATATGAATATTTTGCATTTATTTACTTTAAAAGAAAAAAAAATTATCAAATTAAAAGTGCTACTTGTTGTACTCGCGCTTATCAGCGTACTGCTATTTCAGTGAATGTAATTTAAAGTTTATCACACGCAGTGATTAAGTTATACGGTCATCTATCACTGCTTATAATAGCACAAAAAATATTCTAAAATAACCTCGTTGATCCCACTGAATACAATTATCGCTATCAGATAATTACTTACGTAGGTATGCTATCAGTTACAACTGCATAAATCGCTAAAACCACCGAGTCGTATTTACACAAAAAAATGGCTTTTATTATTATTTTCAACTTTCACTAATTGAAATGGAAAGAAGGGAGAAATGGAAATGATATGTAATATGAAATAAAATTTTTAGTGGAAATATGGAAATGAACTGTAGCGGTGCTACGTCCTCAATGACCGTGACACTTTTCTCGTGACGACTCACTGCATGACCAGTATGGTTGGACACTTTTTCATACCATGTAAATATCAGTTTTAAATTGGTATTTATGAATTTTTAAAAGATTTAATCATTTTCCATTAAACACGAAAAAATTAAAAGTAATACAACAAATATTTTTGATAAATATTATCATTTACATTTCAAGAGTTTAACATCGTAATTGACGTCATAAAAAGCGCAAAATCCAATATGCTTATTTTAATTTTAAAAATTTAAAACTACTACCAAAAAATGAAAAATTGCTTTTTGATTTTTGTTTAGCGTGTGTACTGTATGTTGTTGGGTGGATTAAATACTTTTATAATTTCAATAACTGCTTATTTATAATAATTTTAATGACATCGGCAGTATTGAATTAGCAAATGCAACGAGACATTTCTGAATTTGAAATAATTTTATAAACATCAATATAAATTGCAAACATAATCATTTAGGCCATCGGGTTATTAGCGAAAATATAATGAAAATTATAGACTGAAATTTGAAACAGAATTTCATGTCATTGTCATTATCGATTATCAAGTATCTTTATCAGACGTCCTATTCATTCATTTACATGAAATTTCATTTTCACAGATAGTTTAATCAGTTGATAAAATCAAATACTGATAAGTGATGCAACTGCAATTTGCAAATTGTGAAAATCGTTCTTCATTCAGTGATAAACTGCACTGATAATATTCATTTTGAGTTTAAAGAAAAGGCTCAATTTTGCATAAGTTATTTAGCAAATATGCCACAGTATTTATCTTTTTTTTCAAAAATTAAGTAAAATTAAAAATTCTCTATAATTGCTGTAACTATTCAAAAGTTTCAAGTTTTTTATGAAACAAGAAGAATTTCAAAATGCGTGAAGAAGTGGAAAATTGATCACAAATTGCTAATTTACGCTAGAAATTATATATTAATTTTGTTTTTCTTGTAATTTCATCGCTTTAATTGATCCGCAAGAAAAAAATAGCAGGAAATTAGAAGTGAAATGAATAATTTAACGAATTTTCTTCTCCTAACGCTTTCCTGGCTTATCACCCATGCAATATCACAGCCTTAAATGAACTGTTGTTAACCACGTTGTATCGATTGTTGTATCGATTATCATTTTCCACTCATCATTATCACCTTTAGCATTAATCAAAATGATTAGGTGTTTGAATAATTTAAAATGCATTATTTATTGTATGATCGATTCAATTATATTTATTGAAATGATCATTAAACCAATAGCTAAATGAAAATTCTTTAATATAAAATTTAATTATATCAACGACAATAATAGTCTTGATGATTTAGCTCTTTAAGATTTTCGTTGAGAATATTAATTAATTAATTAACTGACTGATTGATTAACTGCCTTGTACATTTATTCCTACCATTAATAGCTGTGGTAGGACAGAAGAGCTAAGCTGTTGCACACTTCAGAAATGAATATCCGTCATGTTGGCAAATAAACTTTTATTGATTACTTCACGTTTGACAGGAACAGAATAACCTAATTTGAGAATTTGTTCATCGCAGAAATGCAACGTAATGTTAAATATTTCGCAGTTACACAATCCACCGGTTGTCCCTATCGAATGACGTCATTCCATCATCATTTATCATCGTAATTATCGTACCTCCTGCTTCCTGTGATCCAATTACTGGTTAGCATTACAATTATTAATCATCTAACCCATCCTTATCACTATCTCCACTGCTTTCCAACGGCTACATTTAAGGCAATTTTTAACTTTTAAATAAAATTACCTTTATGTAAAATTTCATTAAAAAAGTAAACTTTATTTCTTACCTCCCCGCACTTTACATATTATCTTTAAGTGAATGAGTCATTCAGCAGTGAACAAGAACTCAAATAATTCATTTCAGTTCTTCAATTTGATTTATCTTATTTTATTTCACATATAACTTGCATTATTTCATGTCAAAAGGAAATATTTTTTCCATTCAAAATAAAATTCTCCGCAGTGTGACCGTCGTTTCACAACTGCTGTAAATCGAATTTCAGTCTCCTCTTTTTCTGAATAAATTAATTATAAAAGCTAATCGATGATCAGTTGAGTGTTTTTCTATCATTACAATGATTATTTTGATAAGACCGATGAAATAATACATAAAAGTGCCTATTATGCTAATTTGATAAGTGTTATCAGTGCTGATCCAAATCAATGAGAAGTGCGCTGATCAATAAAGAGACATTTTAAAATTTGTAATAATTAACTTTATGAAAAATTGCTTCCATTCGTTTGGATTGTTCATTATTTTACAAATTAGCAAATGAGAATTTGTGAGGTTCACTTTCGAATTAAAGAATTGTAGTTGCTTTAATACACTTTTACGAATTTTGGAATGCCTTAAATATTTTTTAAAAATAATAGGAATCATTTGTAGTAATTACCGGCAAAGATGATATGTGTCTGAAACAAAAAAGTTTTAATTAACTTTGGTTAATACAATAAAATTGAAAATCATTGTAATTTGTCAGTCTATTATCAGTTATTCTGGCACACGTTAACCAGAACTGCCAGTATTTCATTCGTTTATTCCTGATTGCATTCCTGATTTCCGGATGTCTTCTGTCTTTGCTAAAAATATTTCCATTCATTGGGGAAGTTAATTATTCCTTGTTTAGAAAGTTCATTTTGATCAAATTTGCATACGAAAAATAGAGACAGTTGAAAAAAAAATTAGTGAACAAGTGGAGAAATTATCATAAAAGAGTTGATTAGAGGAGAGATTAATCCATGGAGGGAATGGACAGATAAATGCTCTCCGGAGGATAATGTAGTAAGGCCATAAAAATCGCTTTCTCCATCGGAATTAGTCTCATTTGGCTTTCAGCTACACATTACTTCATTTTCCTTCCTCTTCCTTCTTTCATCTTCCCTCATCACTGAATAGAATTATCGGAAGGAATGGAAGAGTCGATTGTGAAAATCGTATCTCCCCATTTTTCATTTTCACTTAACGTGGTGGTATATCAGCCGGAACTATCAAAGCCATCTTATCATTAATATTATTAGCATAATAATCGCTTTCGATCAGTATTGTTGCATAAACTAAGCTATCATTTCGTGCTTTTCTTGAACTATATCAACTACTTGATTTAAATTAGGTAACTTAATTACAGTGGACTGACTTGAGCATTGGACCCTTGGAAGCATTCCTTTTAGCTTCCAAACTTTATTAGCTGTAATTGCACGTAACAATTTAATTTTTGGAAAAATTCCAAATGCTTTGTGCACACTTCATTTATTACATTTGAAAGAATTCACTAATCATTTAATAGTTGAAACCAACAAAACGTATAGGAAATTCATTAAAAACAAAAAGACTTTAGTTAAACTTTAATTAAAATTTTGATTGACGCAAAGCGCTAACGTAAGAAGTGATTTCACAAAACTTTATATTACAACTACAACTCTGCTTGTCACTACTGCCTATTTATAATTCATGTCTTTTTAAGTAATCTTGTAAGTTATATGTTACTTAAAATACAAAAGTTAAATAGCAATTGGAAGAAATAAGAAGTTTGTTCAATTAGCAAGGAGCCTTAAAAGACTTAATAAATTCTTCCACCCAATAATGCGAAAATTTTAAAAGCAAATAATGTTCTTGTGCTTTCTGTTCATTTCGAAAAAAGCCTATGAAATTGGAAAAGAAAACGATTTCAGTCGCTCGCTGCTATTTGCTAATATTGCCTTTCAGTGACGTACAATGCGTCTTGAAGAAATGGAAAGGGATATTTGAGTCATTAAAATTTATTAAGGACGTAATGGAATAGAAAATTGCACTGTGATTTTAAGGGATTTAATAAAAAAAAAGTGAAATAATACAACGGAGGATTTTAAGTAAAGGGGAAGAAGTACGTCTGAGAGGATAAGGCGATTGAAGTGGTCTTAAGTTTTGAAATATGCAAATTAGAGGATTTTGCGTGCTGTTAATCATTAATTAGCAATCTTCATATGCTAACTGAGGGATAGTGAAAGTCTGAATGACACTTACGATTTGAATTGTTGAAATCAGCTTACTTTGCAGCCTTTGCCACTTAATGTATTACAATGATTGCTAAATCAATCGATAATGTGAATTTACATAAATTTCCCTTCTTCCTTAACTGTTTAACTACCAAATAAACACTTCAAAGTCCCCGTTATTACCCGCTGAAAAATGGCCAGTAGTTCGATATGAAGCATTTCACTTTGACATCCTTTGCGCACGGCACGTCAGGCAATTACTTTTCCTTCCCTTCCTTGTCAACACAATGATGGGTGTACAGAGAAAGCCTGGCGTAAGGTGGGAAACTACCTGGTCGATTTAAGCCAAATCTTTAGTCTGTTGGAAATTGTCTCCCATCATCGTTCAACAAACATTCCCTCCATTACAAATTTTTGCCATCACACCAATTAATTTGACCTTTGTGCCATGAATTTTAATTTATACTAAGATGAAGCAATTTCCATTCTCTAAATAAAATAGAATTTAAGTATGAAATCCAAATCTAATAAAATTATTACATTTTTTAGACGTTGGACACTTACTGCTTGCAAATCAATACGAAAAAGTTGTAAATTTGTTAGAATGATAATTTATGAGATGAAATATTGTGAATATGAATGGGAAGGATATGATGGGAAGGTTAGCTGCACTTCGGTAACCTTTAGGGTGACATGTCGCCCCGATCGTCCCTCATTCCCTAATCAATCATTTTTTGTAATATCACCCTTTATTGGTAATGATATGCCTCCGATCTAACCTAACTATTTTAGTTATCCTATCTGTAGACATTCCTTCTTATCGTTCCTATCGGCCTATGACAATTATCGCTCATATTGATTTATAATGAGATAAAGTAATTTCGGAAAAGTTTTCAGATGTGTTATGTTCATTTCTGAGACTTTCTTTTTTAAAAGATTTAAAAGCAATCATTGCTTAACTGTGTTTTCAGTCAAAGTACCACAAAGCAATTGAATGGCCGCAACCAAAAATGATATTGAAGTGATTTTTGATAAGGAACGGAGAGCATTCGGTACTGAATGACTTTTCTTTCTATTTCCATCTTCCAAAGGAAAATTGCTTCCGATATGACTGGACCAGACGACCAAATGGACCTTACCTCCCGCTGTGCGACACAGTTCACCTTCAATGTACATTTTACCTCACATTTCCGGCAAGCCAGCCTCATCCTACTTTTGTCCGTTTTGTGCTTGTACCTTTCAGCAAAGTCCGCAAACATTGAGTAATTCAATTAATTAATTTTAAATTGACATTGGTTTATAATACAATTAACATATGTGAGTCGGTTTTTTTGTTACGGATGAATCAGTGGCTGCCATTAAAACGATACTTTCAGATTCTTCCCAATCTTTTTCTCCAACATCTTAATTTTAAATTCTTTGTTTAGAGGCTTAAAATTATTTGTTTGAGCAGAACTGGAACATACTCATCGCAAAACAATCATTCGATGATTTCATTCTTAGTGTAATGTCTTCGGCACTGTTCATTCTTTTGTATAAGTATTAATTGCGATTTTTTAAATGAATTAAAAACTCAGCTGAATTGAAAAGCGTAAAAGAACGATTTTAATGATTTTTTAATTTTTGTAATACATCCCTTTGCAAACCTAACAATTTTTTCCTGACATTTTCGTGCTATTTCCTCCCTTTTCGGCATATCATTCCTTACCTCAATATCCAATTACTTTTACCCAAGCCATCCAGAATTTAATTTAATTTTTATTTTGATCTGCTTGGCTATTACTGTACTGACGCACCTGGTTAATACCTTCTTCTTCCAGTTTGATATTATCAAAAATCGGTGAAATAACAAAAGGCACGAAAATATTATTGCTTTCGAGAAATAGATGAATGAGTGAATGTATTCGAATAGTTTTTAATTTCTGACTTTTTTGTTGACATGACGTGGTCGTCGTCTTTCATTGTTTAACGAGAGGATTAGGAAAGAGTGGACTTCCTCAATTCCCACACAACTTCTATCAATTCAATCCTTTGTATCAATTCCCATCCATTCATTATATCCATCAATAGTAGTAGCCACTGACCGCTCTCCCACTCAGCCAAAAATAAACAAAACATGGACACACATCGTCCATCCACTTATTTGTTGTCCTAATTATCCAGTCATTTATGTACAATAATATGATGTATGGAGGGATAATTTTTAATTTCAATTTCGTTTAATTTTAAAATATGTGCTTTGATCAAATTATTTCATCATCGATGGGTTCGTCTTATAAATTAGCGATGAATTGTTTGCCATTATATCGACCCATCCAAATGTAACATTAACGTAATAATAGCACAGCATACTTCCCTCGTAATTGTCCATTCAGGTTGACTATTACAATTACCGTTATTAAGTATGCCATTAACATATTGTTAAATAAAAGTACCACTCCACAAAACTTGTTGGATACAGTCGACCTTATCCCATCTGTCGTTGTCGCTTCGTCAGGGAGAAAGAAGGGGCAGAGAGCTAAGCGATACCGAAAACTTCCTGTCACATTTCGGATTCATTTACGAACTACGACCTTTTCATCCCGACAGACGCAAAAAAATTCACGTTTTCTAAGTTCCATTTGTTCAGTAAAAGAAAATTAAATTTTTTTTTATTAATTTCTTGAAGTTAAATTTCTGCTATCTGTGCGTAAATGTTTTTCTTGTTATTGAAAATTTGAGTACTTGCCATATTTACTATTGAAAATTCAAGCAATTGGAATCTTTCTTTACTTGTTTCTCTTATTTCAGCCATTTCTTTAACTAAGCAATTTTCGAAGAAATACTAAAAAATTAAAAGTTTTAAATAATAAGCAAATTCTTTCATATGCTGAGTTTGCAGTAAGTTTATGAGAATGATTATCTTGCATTAAATTATTTCATAGTTTATAAATTAGTCATTTTCTCTTTAAATTAAAGTGCAAAATCGCAGAGTACTTCAGCTGGACTAATAATCAAATATCGCCATTAAGTTCTTTTTGTTGACGTTTTTTAAATAAAATCCGGTCCTAATAACCGTTTAACCGGTTCTATTGATGCGTTCTCACTTGCGATTTAGAAATAAAAACAGACAATTCGGTATCCGACACGATATCTATCTTTAAACTATACATTTATTTATAACATTAAGAAACAGTATTACAAAGGCGGTTATGTATTTTCAAAAAAGAATTTAACTGATGAGTCATAACCGTTCATCTGCTTCCTCAGTGATTTCTCTTCCTGTAAAATTTTTTATTGACAAAGCAATTCTTAAATTTAATTTTAACAAGGATTTTTCATGCAGATCGGAAGCCTCGTTGTATTTCAGTTCCCAAGGACCAATGAGTAATGCGAGGTTATTGGCTGTCGAAAGGCAAATTATTATTGTGCTCCTCTCTACCTTTCTCTCTCTCTCTCTCTTGCAAACCACTCATCACTTCCGGGTAATTATCAGTTTTTTCAAAAAGTGGAAAACCTACTGCTCTTAATCCTATGCTTCATTTCAAATTTTGATGATACTTTTCAATTGGCCAACGTGAAAGCAAATTTGCTAGTAATTTGTACTTTAAATATTCGCAATTCAGATTTTCAATTTCTTCTAAACTAATTTGAAACAATTTTTTTTTCAATTCTCCGGCCAATGCTTTTCAAACGTCTAATTAAGATTTCTTAATTATTTAGTAATTTATTTAAGATGAATATCAAATACGAAATAACTGAATATTGGGACACTGTTGTGAGTATTAAGTAACTGCTGTGTGCTACTGAGTTTTAAAATGAAGTATTAATTAAAAGTTATTCTGGAAAACAGCTTGTTGCATTAAACTTTTGTTTATTGTCGTCAGAAACATTCATAAATGATTTTGATTGGAAACTGACTGGTACAATCCGCTGATGTCATTCAACAAATACGTTTTATAGTGATGGACGGAAGAGACATGAATAATGAAGACAGGTAAATGTGCGGAAGGCTCGAGATGAAAGCACATAAATTTGGCGACCATTTCTCTTTGTTCGAAAGGGATTTCAAGTGGGTTGAGGAATAGGATGGAGTAATGAGGAGGGCCAAGTAATGGTCATTAGTGGACGGTCAATTGCCACCGAGTTTGTTTTAAGTGGGTGAAATCGTCCCTCGAACAAAGCTGATGAGAGTCCTCATCCCCATAATGAAAACCCCCGTCTTCCTCCTCAACTTCCTTCTTCTACCTCTCCCTTCCCTTCTCTTCTAACTGTTCTTCTGATTCCTTCTCCTGTCCTTTTTTTAACCTCAAAAATACATCCAACACTTTGAAAATTCATCTTCTTTTAGTTAATCAATTCCTTGTCTGAGAAAGTTCTTTCTAAAGTGCTGCTTTAGTAGCAAATATTTCTGATTGTGAGGATCTGAGGCCTTTAAAAAACTTTAGCCAGCACTTTATGCATAAGTTCCTTAATAGTTCAAACAAGCAGTGTAAGCATTCATTTCTCTTAATATTACTTCAAAATGTGTTCAAGCAATTTCAATTATTGGCGAATTAATTGTCGAATGATCTTTTATCAGTTATCGAATAAAACTATCATTTGAAATTGTTAATTCATATATATGAGCTATAAAATTCCCAATTTTTGGTAGTATTGGTGATTGAAATTGATGTTTGGTGAAGAAGAAGCAGTCATACCCCCCCGATCCTTCATGTACTGCAGTTCGCACTCCTGCAGCATCATCAATGTGACTGCATCAATGCAAAAATAGCTGCTACCATTGCTGCATTCATAATTAAACTTGGTTATCATCAAAGTTCTTTTATCTGTGCTTACGATTTTCCATCTTCTTATTTTCTTCCAATCGCCTATTTTTGATTCTCAACTGATTCCTCATTTGAGTAAGCTAATCATTCGACTGCTTCAAGAAATATTTTATCGCGTCAGAAATACGTCTACAGTATGCACCTAACCTCAACCTATCGTCGGCTCTCCTTCTTGTGCTCTACCAGTGACTCTTTTCGTGGATCTCAGTACACGTCCTTGATTCTTAGTAATATTGTCTAATGAGGCCAAGTCTGTCAAATTCATCCAGTAATTTAGTGTAACCACTGCCTTTCACAATTGTTCAAAACAAAATTTACTTTACTCGGCGCATAACTTTGATTTTCCTTAGGAAAAAGAATCGACGGAATACTTAGTTCGGATCAATCGTTAAATATTTCACATCGGAAAGAGTAATATTTTAAAATTCGTGGCACACTTGGAAACGTTACGCTTTGAAGTATAGCACAAATTTAATTGCCAATTTACTTTTTGCTACCAAAATTAGTGCTAATTCACTGCTGAATTTGATCTGTTCCTCTCAAATCGTTCGGCTTCTTTTAGGCAGTAATGATGCCGTACTGCACACGTTTAATTAGTAAACTGTTTGGGAAATTTGAAGGTTTCATGTTTATTTTCTGATCATTTAATAGACAAATTAGAGTAAGGATGAATTGATAAAGTAAAGTGATTAGATGTTGCTTATCACAAATATCAAAATAGGAAGTATTGTCGTAGCGTTGCGTTGAATTGAATTTAAAAGGGAATGTGACAGGAAAAGTGATTTTTTGAAAGGATTATTATCCGCGGCACAATGTTGGACGTGAAAATTTATCAATTTAATTGTCGACAATACCGGTGAATTGCGTCAATGTCATAGTTCGCTTTGTTGAAATTTTGAATTTCACTTTTATTGCATCCTCTCATACAGGAAATTCATTTCTAATTGAATAAAAATTTGATCGATCACAGTATCGAACTCCTTTCAGAGAATTAGAAAAGGTGAAAGGATGAAAAATACAATGCGAATGAAACAAAGGAAAAACTTGCGCTTGTAAAATTTGAAAAAAAAAACGAATTTATTGAAAATCTCTTTCACTTCAATGAGCGATGTAGACGAGGATTATTAAATTAAATTTGTTTTTCAGTGAGTGAAGTAAGGAAGAGGCCTTGCTAAGTGCTGCCTTAATGGTTTTACTTTCCTACAACGGTTGAATTGATTAAATTGAGCGTTACAAAACACGTCGAGTAAGAATGAAAGGAAAGCACTGGCGGAAGTGAGCAGAAAGACAGTTCATTTGCGCAAAAGGGAAGGAATATTGCCTGTTTGAAGGGAAGGATGGAAATGCAATCCTCCTATGTCACAATCGATTCTTTTGTTTCTTTTTTTAAAACAATTTCGATTTGGCCATCTGTGTCAGAGTGGAAGCTATTAATTGCGCCACCCAATCCTACTTTTCCCGAAGAGCCATTTGGATTTTTTCGCATTGTCGATGGATACGAAACACAATCATTGCATATAATATTCCTTAATTATTATGGTATTTTATATATGTCGCATGTTGCAAGAGCGTGAAAACGGTACGTGTTGTACGTTAGTTCGTAATCGTTGTTCGACAATTAACGAATTTAAAATTAAAATGATACGTTTAACTTCAATCTTTACAGTGCGTAAAGTTGTTAGTAATTGACTTGCTTAACAAATGCTGCCCATAAGCAGTGATGAAGTATGGATGAAGTATAGATGGTAAGGTGTACTGTAAGCGTTGTTTCATCCATCAGCGAAATGAAATGTTTTTCCTTTTTGTGCCAAGTCATGCCGATATTATATTAACCTAAAAAGAGTGTCATTTTTTGTTTTAATTAAAAAATATCGAACGTATTTTATGATTGCGTTGTGGGTAGTCGTTGATAGCTCTCAAGAAAGGCATGGGAAGGCCTGAGATCAATGGAATCTAATTAACTTGGCTGAACCTTTGCCTGTCCATTTTCGAAATGGAAACATCCCTTACATTCTTCATTGCTACTTCCTTTCTTTTAATGAAGTTGAAAGAAAATTAAAACGTTTTTAATTAATTAATTGTAAGCCTCCTTCCTGTTATCGCATGGACTAACATTAATGGAACCTTTGTATCATCCTGAAATACTGTGTGCGCTAAGTCGACTTGAAGAATTATTCAAATAAAATATGCAAATGTACCCAAGAATTATTGATCACATTAATCATAGAATTCAAAATTTAAAACTGTAACATCGTTGCTAACAGTAGAGTGAAATGATGGAGTGGTTCCATTCGGAGCAAATGTCATTTGCATTATTCAAAATGTCATTTGCGTTCACTTGTCATGCATGAATTGGCCTGAAAAATTGTCAAAATTTTGTTAACAATAAAAGTTTGATATGCAAGAATTATTTCAGTTTATAATTCAATTAAAGCAGAAATCTGTCACTTTATTGTTAAACGACTCATTTCTTCGTAACTTCATGACTTTCTTTATAGGCCTACCCCATACGTTTTTAATTTTCATTTTAGGTTTTCTTAAAAGACTGCAAATATATGAGAGAAGCATCTCTTGCAATGAAATCATCCAACTCAGCTTTATTCAAGAATTTTCAACTGTTACTTCTGTAACTAATTGTTAATTACTACATTTTATTGTATCATTTTCTTTCACAAACATATAAATTTGTCAGAGCTATAATAGTGCACGGTAATATTTATATGACCTTGTACAAGGATAACCTTTGAACTTTTCGGAATATATTGCTGTAGTTTTATGTCAACAATAACTGTTGCAGAAAGTAATGAGGTCACGTTAACAATACGCTCTACGTGCTGTGAGAATCCTTTCTCATTAATTTATGATAAAAGCAATCGGAAATTTAAATTTTTCGTTTGAAAAAGAGAGTAAAAATTACGAAGGTAACGCTGTTCCCACATTTGAGGTTGCAATTATCGAGCATATTTACAATTCTTGGCGTATCAGTCCAAATTACCACTCGTTTTCTGTGCATTAACTAACTTCACGAAATAAATTTACATTTCAATAGATATTTAACTAAATATCATTAAAACGAAAATGATAAAATTACATCGGAATTGTTACAAAAAGTACGAGGAAGAAACTGTTAATAATAAAACTTTTATGCGCAAATTTTTTTGTACCTCAAAGCGTTTTATTTGATTAGAATTCATTAATTATGAACATAATTAATTTCAGGAAGACCGGAAGAATGGTAAAATTGAATGAAATTTGCTGAAAATTTAATTTGCATTAGCATGGATTGATAAGAATTAGACAAATGGGCTACTTCTGAGATGTGTCGAGCCTATTCATTTATTTTCATTATTGGTATGCATTTCATTATGAATTATTTCACTACCGGTTTATCAACTTTGAAGTGTTTAGAACTTTTGAAGTCCTACCCTTCACTAACTACTTATTAAAAGAATAAGTCATTAATACCTTATACCTATCAAAGTTCAACTTTAAGACAATCGAACTTGAAAATCTTAATAGACATTTAGCCTATATTGATAGAAAAAAATTTGATTTCAGGAGTGCTGCTAATACATCCAGAATTTGCAACACTTCATTGCTCTTATCAAAATAACGAGGCTGTTCAAAGGTGCGTACAACCGATTGCTCAGTATGCTAAGGTTCTTAATCAAGAGGTTAGTGGCTTGAAAAGGAAAAAGTATTTTTAGTTTTTGCAAACTGATCTACCGGGAATCCCTCTTTATAGTATGAAATCCGATACACGGCATGGTAATGCATCTATAAGGTATCACGCACGTAACGAGTTAATGTCTTTGTCATGTTTTAAACTATTGTTTTATTTTTCCAATACGAATTTGTCGGTGCCAAAACTGAGATTGGATGATTTCATAGCACTGGAATTCTTCTCTCCTTTTCCGAAAATGGTAAATCAAAAAGGAAAAGTTAGACACTGACATTAGCTCTGGAAACGGAAATTAGTCAAACTTCATCTATGAGTATGACATTATGGGCAATGAAATTGAATAAGAAATTGAATACTTTATTTAGAGATTGTAATTTCACCTGAACTTTGCTTCTTTCTTTTACAAACAGTCAACGAACATTCCTTACTGTTAGCCAAAATCATGTCCTTTACTTATCACAACATTCATCAAATTGAAAATGTTTTTTTTTACAAATCAATCCTAAACTTTAAGTAAACCATTTTTGACTTAAATATATGCGGAAGCACTTCATAGCTACAAACAAGATCGTTGTTAGTAGATGTTGAAGTTAGCATAATGGATCAAATATAACACGGTAGAATAAGTCACGTAAAGGAGGTGCCGTAATAATTGATCAAAACGAGGAAGTAAAATGATTCATATGAAAGAATGAGTGATAGTCAGATATGGCAAGAAAGATAACTGAAAATCAACTTCCTACTAATTAATAATTGGTGCAAATAATTAATGATTAGTGTTAGTAAGTCTTTGTTAGCGTCTAAATTTGACCTCACAGACTGCCTCCTCAATTAAACCTGAAAATCACATTTGCCTTTTAATTTTTATGAAGATCTAGCACTATTTAAAGGATGAACAAAACTCATCAAATGTTGCAAAAAACAGCTTTGGTCAAGCAATTACATTGCCGAAAATTGGGCGATATGTATTTCGTGAGCTTTGCAGGTCACTTTTTTCTCACGTGAATTTTACATTCTTATCGAATAGAAAAGTCATAATACCTCTTTATTTTGACACTGGAAAATATAAGAAATAATTTATTTTCAAAAATATCCTTTTTAATCAAATATTTTAAATAAAATTTTTACCCAAAATGATACTTAAAATAGCTCGGCAAGTTAGAAATTAATTGTGGAACAGTTAAAATTAGAACCTAATAATTTGAAAAGTAATACCTTAAAGGGAATTAACCCCAATTTATAGGTTGGTCCGAAATTTCAATGGATGTGTTTACAAGTTACGCCAACAATGTCCAAAACATATCACAATAAGCCTCATTGATGCATCCTACGGCTTCTTATGCAACGAGGGATATCAAAGTAATTTTTTTTAATTTTCGAAAATACAGTGAATTATTAACGTTTTAATCAATAAATGAAATTAACAGAATAGAAGATATTCACAAGTCAGTCAATTAATTCAATAATTTCTGATTTCATTCCAATAAATAGTTGCAATGAAATTAATCCAACACGTCAACTTTTTAGGGAATAAAATTTTTTAATTAAATGGGCTAAGTAATAGAAATTTAAGTTTGCAATAAATTGTGCTATTTGTGGGATTAATTTAATGGCGAAAGTTTTAAGAATTAGTGCAAAGAATATAGGAAACCCCATAATTAATATAATTGGTTAATTAATTAATAATTCTTTGTAGCATTCATGGCAAGCGCTGAGTGTTTAATTGAATTGGACCGACAGCCAGTGATAAAACAATGCCATGAAATTACCTTAAAACATATTGAGAGGGCCAATGATCGACTGAATTCGGTAACATTGACTCGTTTTGATGAAATGTGCCAGTGAGTTGTAATTTTTAACTTTAATGACTGACGCATAAGTTATAAATGAAATTAGATTTAAGTGAGTTTATTATCACCGCAAGGGGGATATTTATTCCAAATTGTTGTCAACTTCTGTTTTGTAGTTTATGTTTAAACTTAACTTCTTAAATTTTCTTGTTTCATAACATCAAACTTTTTATTTTCTTGTTCAATGGAAAAATTTTTTTCTCATTTTTGTTTAAGTAGCAAAGAATGAAAAATGTGGGGAAAGGAATTAAAATGATTTCTTCAGAGCTCTCAATTATTTTGCGGGATGTGTTGAACGACCGATAACATATGGTTGTGGTGCTGAAGCTTGGACGATGATATTTCAAGTCCTCAGGGATACAACTAATACTCTCTTGCCAAAATGTCAATTTACAGGACATTCTATTTTGACTGAAACATTTCCGCCCACTCTGTCAGAAGCATTTCCATTTACAACTACTGTTGCTTCAGCAGATAATGAAGATTTATTACAGCACAGGGTATATTACTTGTTATATTTAATGATTTAATTGCAATTTGATAGCTTGGCTTACAGTCCGATTTTATTTTGCGACTGATATGAACTGATTGAAAAGAAATTTGAACTATAAGTGATTTGTAAATTGTATATTTAGGAGATATTAAATGGTAAGGCAGAAATTATTTGGTCCAACAAAGATACAACAGCGACTTCAATGTCTGAGATTGATAAAGACAACAGCGAAAAGCTTATCGAAGAATTACCATCTGAGCATATTGCTGGTCCAAGAATAAGTACCTTGAAGAGCCAAGGTGAACGGACAAGGAATGGGCATGTTTTCATTGATAGGGACACTGATATTAGTTATTATGATAACAGCATTGATAATCTTGAAGAAGTTGCTAGCAGCAGTAGTTTCTTGGCAGTTAACTCAGCTGTTCCTTCCCATCTTATCTTTATTGGCCTTGCACACCTTGTGGCTCTTGGCTGGCTCATTTTCGTATTTTGCTAGTTTTATCGATTTATAAAGACAATGTCAGTTTTACAAGCCATTACACCCAATGATATAAAAAATTCTGCTCTTTTTTTGCTTTTTTCTTTTGCCACTTAAACTTTGCATTTTTCATTTTGCTAAGGATTAGTTCAATTTTAAATGACGAAAAACGAACGTACAATCAGAACCAAATTAAATCATTCTCCTTGCTGTATCCACCATGTAATTAATATACCAGTAACCTTTGACATCTTCCATTGTACTGTATAGTAGTATCGTTCATGCTTTAGGCTTATCTCAAACTTTTGAAACATATGTCATGAGATGTTGCATAATAGTTGGCACAGGTCGTAAAATGCCTAGCTAATTTCGTCGTTGTTGATCCAATATGATCATTGTATCACAGCAGGCAACGGTATGACGAGATCAATTCAGGTCGATCTTTTGTTTGTATAGGAAATAATATTAGAACGAACTGTTAATTTTCAACTATCCCAATGAGCTAATTGGGATAGTTGGCCCAATTAGATCTTTGGGATAGTTAG
This sequence comes from Litomosoides brasiliensis, assembly GCA_013365375.1. Lineage (NCBI taxonomy): Eukaryota > Metazoa > Nematoda > Chromadorea > Rhabditida > Onchocercidae > Litomosoides > Litomosoides brasiliensis. Next base: position 16,469 of record JABVXW010000265.1, on the reverse strand, counting down.
ATTGTGAATTTCTTGCTGTAATTTTTGGCATTTGATGGTAATTTCTTGTATTTTCAATTATTTCTATCATTCTGAAAAAGCGATTTGCTTTCTGAAAGCAAAAGTTAAGGTATTCGTTATAGAAATTCTTCAAAAGAATTCAAGTTGTTGTCGAACAAAGTTGTCTAACCTGTCGAGTAGTAGCAGAAATGATGCAAAAGGTTCAAGGTGAACTCACTAAAGTTGTCGCAAAATTAGACGAAATGCAATTGTTGATAAAATGGATCATCCGGTTGTGGTGGCAGTTCACTCGGTACAAACAAACGTGTACTGTCAACGTTTAATCCGTTCCTGCTAGCTAAGTCGATGATTGTTTTGTGAAATCCGCCGTAATCTCAATTATTTCGAAACTGTTTGAACGCAGATTTATGACCGTATTAAATATGAATTATCATTAAGTAGTAGTATGCAAATGCATCCCTTACTTTCAAACTGATCACTTCAAATCCATCGATAGATCACTTTTAATTAATCGTTTTAAACGTCTTATCCAAAGCTCATTGTTTCCAATCAATCATTTCCTCTTTGTTTTGGTAGTTTATGCATCTAAAGTGATTGAAATGATTGAAAAAATGAGAAAATGGATAATTGCGATCCTTTCCTTTATGATCGCTTCACCAACATTATTCATAATTTTAGAATGGAAAGAGAAAAAGGCGAAATTTAACAATGTTGAAACTTTTTTTAAAAACTTTCTTCAGTCATTTTCTTTCCATTAAATTTGACTAATAGCTACGTATTTCAATTTCGCTAATACATTATCATCCCGCAATGTGTAGAGATTTATGTAATTTCACAAAGGTTTCAGAAATTTCTAAAATAGCATTTTTTATAGATTTTTCGAAAGTTTCTGAAGAATCTAACAGTTTGTCATAATTATCATCATGTACTAGAATTTCGTTTTAATTTTTTACAACGATTTCCCAAAACTCCGGTATTTTCCATAATTATCCGAAATACCCGAAATTATCAGCATTTTTCAATGTGTCCGGCCCGGCATCATTCCAGTGATCCTCAAAAGATTTTTGAAATTATCTGTGAGCTTCTACAAATTTCCATAAACTCAAATACCTCTGCAGCCAATAGTTTTCATCAATTTTCTAAAATCCATTAAAAACGTTTACAATCCTCCACTTCATCAACAATATAGTCTGTATATGTGGAACTAAATCAACAAACATTGAATAATCTTTCATTACCTTATATTGCAGTAAATCACTTTAATAAAACATTTTTATTCTTCGACATAACCACGTACGTGACAACAAATATATAGTCTATATATGTGGAACCAAATCACTTGACTCTATCATTCACTATTTCCGTTTTCCGTTATTTTTCCTGAAATTAAATTGTTCCATTCGTACAGTAGCATTTTCAGTTGCAACAACAATCCATTTGGTAAATGCCACGGCAGCTGAACAAACTGATTTTATTTTATTTTGACAGCTAACATTCATGCAAATACAATCCTTTGGTAAACAATAGACAGCACCATTGTTTTACATAAAAGCAACAGTTAGTTAAACAGTCGGCAGTATCAGTCACGCAGCAAGTAACGAGTAAGTAATTAATTGCTAAATTCGTAATATGGTCTTCGTCACGCTCTTTCTTATCGCATCGTTGTTGGCAACTTCCACCGTTCAATATAATGATTTGCGTAAGTGTACTTCACCGTTTTACTTTCGTCAATTCTTTTTTTCAAATTTTGCTCTAACTTTTTATCTGAACTTCTCAGAGACCAACTAACAGTAATAATTATTAGCTAATAAGAATGGTTATAAGTGCTGTTCATTAGTTGGTTTCAACACTGCAAGCAAAAAAAGCCTAAAAGGTTGAAACGTTGCAAACCTGAACGAGCGATATATTTGCTCTATTTTTACGTAATCCAACAATGCTTGAAAAGTGAATTTAATGTTCGATTCATAATATTTGCATTTAAATTGAACTTGTTCGATCGTCAAATTATTGACAAAACAGCATTTATTAATTAAGGAGACTACTGAATCCTTTGATGGAAAAATATTCCTTTCCTTCCAGCATAAAACGAGAAATTTCACAGTTGGAGAATTTGATGCAAAATGAATTAATTAGTTGATTTTACAACAAAAGCTGTTTGTGCAGTGATTTTATTAATTAATTAATTAAACACACTGAAGCAGTTATTCTCAGAGTCACGCAATTTTTTAAATTCGAACTGAAAGGAAAAAGATTATATGAAAAACTTTTAGTCTGTGATGCATAAGATAATTTCTGATGAAATGAATATAGTCGAATATTTAAAAAATACAGAAAAAATTCACATTATGGTAGACTGCGCAAAACTTATCGCCGAAAACGTCAAACATTAGATTTTTAATTCAAACTAACTTGTTCTATTAAGGTTATTGAAAATTGCATGAAATGGTCAGACTTTAAATAAGAAAAGCGTTGAGTGCATCAATTAAACAATTTAATTTTTGAGGTAATTAATTTTGTTTAAAAATCATTTCAGCCTGTATTAATGGCTATTGCCCGGAGAAATTTGCGTGTAACAAAATGAGTAATACGTGCATTGGTGATCAGACAGTTACGCCTATGTTTCTGTAAGATTTTCATGAATTATACACTTCACGTAAGCGAATAGTCATAAATTAACAAGTTGTCGTCAGCTTTTTTCTGCTTACCGAAAAAGCTTTTTAGTAAATTTAAAAATTTATCTGATTTCACTTGCGTCAATTTTTTCTGGGTGTAGCAGAAAAAATGATGGCCATTTTTTCAAAATATCTCAAATACGAAACAATTACGTTTGAGCGGTTATCATTAATTATAATTTAATTCATGATTTTTTAGTCACACAAAACGTGCGAACATTTGACGCAGATGACGTCCAATTACTCAATGCCGTCTAACATTTCATTTGTTACTGTAAAACTGTGTAACTCATATTTCCTCTGTTTCTATCCACTTCTGTCTCCATTGATAAACAAATTTTGTTCAGAATTTAAATTCATCACTTTCAATGAATTTAATATAATCTTTTTTCCCGTACAAAATCAACGTCCTATCAGCAACTCTCACTCTTCCAGTTCATAGTGAAATATCTGATTGAAATGATTAAACTCGACCGGTTATGTAATTTTTGCCGTCATCTGAATGTCATTGTATGACTTATGAATCTCCAAGTAATAAATATGTCGAACAATTAAAATTTTTCAGTTATAACGAACAATCCGAGCTTAATGCATGAATTGCTGGTTTGTTCAAAATTTCTTTATTTTTACAACGAAATTAGCTATTTAAATAAAAAAAATAATTTCTGGGGAAAGCAAAGTAGGAAAAACATTTGGAACTAAATGTGTACACATAAACGCAAAAGGTTAAAATTTAAACGTGGAATTGCGCACCGTGTGAATTGATCACGTCACTGTGGGAAAATACTACAGTTTCGCTTTTTAAAAAAACTATTTTATTTCAATAACTTTCAAAAATTATGAAATAAATTCATGGAGAAAATCCGTACGAGGTTAGACCATATAGTGCATTGGTAGAAAGCTCAGTTTAAGGGTTTAAGGACTGCAGGTTCGATACCGTAGTGATGACTGTTGAACTCTCTCTGTGAGCAAGATGCCTTGTAATGATATCGCATACTTACCTACATTATCTGAACGGTATTCGATGACGTTGAGCCTGCGAGTGCTTCACGTTAATCACAAAATGGTGGAGGAATGAGGAGGGCTTCATTGCGACTATGTAATTGCTACGGTGGTCACATAAATTGAACGTACGCTTACAGTCTTTCGTGGAGTGTAGCGGTTTTTACAGTTACCGTTCTACTTCGAGGTGTCCGTTGGAGAAGTGATTGCTTTACGGATATGCATATATCAACGAAGTGCTATCAGAAACGATGTGTCATAGGTCTACGGTTTTGAACTGTAACATTAAAATGCACAATTTCCCTTCTCTTTTGAAATAAATTTATTCGTTCCAAAATCTTTCTCAGTAACATTTACAGTACTCTGAGTTCAGTGAAAATAATGAAATGATGTCGGAACGGAACTGAAATGATGTCATTCTATCGATACTTTTAACAGATTACCGTCAATGAATACAAACTTAAACAAACAGAAAAATCATTTCAAAATAAATTTAGAATTAGACAATTCTATATTGAAGCGATGAATTAACTGAAAATTTGATAAGTGAAATGACAAAAAAGATGCGAAAAAATTACTGCCACAAATTATTAAACAACACTTTTTCCTTACAATTTCTTCCCGATCTCTTTAATCTTCTCACCTGAAATTTGATCGATTGGACTGGTACATTGGGGAAATTTAAAAAAGTTCCTAAGTTGCTTTCTAACTTATGCATCTCAGATTCAACCATTCTGCTCCCTACTGCTGATCATTGTGAAAGCGGGTTAAGCTTTACCTCTTTTAAACGACGATGGGATAAAACTTCAAACACTCTTGGTACTGATCAGGCTTAGCCTCAACAAATTTTCTAAGGTGAACAGTTTTATTTGAGAGTATCAGAATTTCAATTAAATTCATTCTAATCATTTACCTCCTTCCTCAAGCAGTTCACCAGCCTTTTCGACTACTTCTCCTGCTGCACTTTTCGCCTTGTCGACACATTCCTTGCATTTAGGATCACCTTTCACCTAAGCAATAAATGATTGTTTTGGTCGAAATTTTCAAGTCGAAAAAAGTTGTCACATTTCCTGATGAACTTGTTTGCTATCAAACTAACAATTTGGTGATAGCATTGTGAAATTCTTTCATATAAATTCCCTCCAACGAAATGAAATATGTTGTTGTAAAGTTAAACTGTCACATGCGTGTTCTAACCAGAAATGTGTAATTTCCTTCAGTCACACATTTCAACCACATTTTTTAAAAATTACAAAGAGTTGTTCACAAACCTGATGATAGGCCTTATTTGTAGTCTTCTTAATCGAATCTACAGCATCTGCTGCGATGTCTTTAGCCTTCTTAAACATTTTGTCTGGAAGAAGAAACAAATTAATTTCATTTTCTGCTAATTCCAAACTTTCAAGTTATTTAAAATCCTGCACTATTACGTGAAAATAACTGAATTCAAATAACTGAATTCAAACTTCAAACTTATTCAAGCCATGCCATGCTATTCTCCTATTTTACGCACTCACTAATTGCATAAAGGAATGAGTGACGGATCATCTGACGGACCTACTCCTTTTTTGTTGATTCAAAGGAACAACAGCAAGAACCAACCTGCAAGTGCAATGTGCTGACACGAATCTACTTCAGGATTCTTTTTCATTAAAATGTTGTAAACAGTATCACCTGTTTTTTCATGCTGCCACCAGATCGAGTCACGTGGTATGTTAGTAAGCGATCAACAAACATTTCATCATCGATGATTAAATAGTGTCGTATGTTGCAAACAACATATCTTGAAGGCATCACTTGAGGGCCATAGTTCCACAGTTATCTATCCACAGATACTTTTATACATTTCTCGAATTTGAAGTCCTTAATTGGTATTTGTCTAATTCAATATCTTTGATAACTAACTGCTCGAAACACAGTAAACTAATACAAGCGATTTCCCGAGATTTTTTCCCTTCGCTGCAAAATTGCGTTTTTTTGAGGGCCTTAAACGATTACTTTGTGATAACGTGTTGAAGGGCTATTATCACATTTTAACAAAAAAAACCGTGCTTGTTTCCCGAGCAAAAAATAATCAGGTAAAGGTGAATGTCTGAACCATACCTCGTACCCAATAGAAGATCGCTGGTGAAGTATCCATTACCGAATTATTAATTTAGTTAATTTACTACAATTTGCTGTATAATTCAAATTTTGTTTAATTCCAAGATTTGCCTTCTAAAATTAACGTGTTCGTCCGCTATTTCCCATCTACAACGAATATATCACATGAATTTATAAATTCAAAGCAATTAAGTACTTTTAATGAAAAAACTAATTTAAGTAAACCAAAAAAAGAAAACATGCAATAAGCATTCTATTAAATTGGCGAAAATAATTTACAGCATAAAAGTGACAGTAATCACTTGAAATTCACGTTAATACGAGCCAATAAATGGCAGTAAATTTCATTCAAACCAAATTCTTTTATCGATTTGCATAATTTCTCAAATGTAACTGAGTTATTTTAATTATTTATCACATCTGTGCATGTTGTTTCGAGTATTTGCATTGTGTATAGCAACGTTAATAAAAGCATAAATGAAATTAAATCATTTCACTTTAAAATAAATTTCGAAAAATTCGATTTTTTCTGAGTAATAAAGAGAAGTGGAAAAATACAAGCAAAAAGCGAAGATCAATGCGCTATTTGAGCTTTCTAAATAAGCCACTAGTCGTTTTAACAAACTGTTGTATATGGATGTACGTACGTACGTGTGTGTGTGTGTGTGTGTGTGTGTGTGTGTGTGTGTAGGCAATCCTATAAATAGTTGTCATAGAATTAAGAGAACCAATTTGGCATAGGCAATTTTAGTTTCACTTACGGCACAAATGAAAGTTGGGATGTTTGCCAGAATCGATATAACGAATTGGATTTAAATGGGAAGTTCACTTTGAATAAGTTAAATTTCCTTGAAATCGAACCCAGCCGGATTTTACTTAAACCGGCATTATTGATTTTGAACAGTAATATGTTTGTTGTATTGTAAGCTGTCAAATTTGCTTAATCAATAAGCTAATTGAGCAAGCATTACCATTCAAAGGTGGTGGTAATAATGTTTAAAGCAATGATGAACTTTCAAAAAATGAAAATACTATGAACGACCGATATTTGATGATAACACGACAGACAACTATTTCTGTCTTCTCTAATGGAATTTTAATTTTCCACTCTGTTTTCCTGGCAAGAAAGTCCCTCACAGTAAGAGTTGTGTCTTTGCTGTTATCAATAAAATCATATCATTAATGCCTACGGAGAACTAATTATTGATTAATGCAAAGTTATCAATTAATAAAGCTGAATTAAACCTTATTGCTTTATACAGCATTATATGCCCGAAAAAAATATCAACATAAATTATTGAAGTTTTAAATTTCAGTTAAGGAATCCATGACAACAACTTTCAACTAAGTTTGTCGTCATGACGTGTGTGTGTCTGAGGCAAAAGCTATCGAATTCTGCGTTTTAACAACAATTTAACAACCAACTGAATCTTTCTTTTTTTCCTTTAAAGGTGTCCTATTAGGGTAAATACCTAAATTTCAAGGTGAGAAAACAAACTTCGTGTTCATCCCACATTTCACTCCGCGTTGAAATGCAAAAAGGATGTATTCTGCTACTACTGTTTTAGCCGAAACGAAAGAGGAAGTACTGGAATAAGTGATTGTTTACCTGTCCGACACTGATCCGATAACTGCTTAAATTGAAAATTAACAATTGGAATTAAAAGACAAAGAATATTTTAGAACTTCAGAAAACTTAAATTTTAGTGATACTTTACTTTTCAACAATTAATAAATTTGGCAGAGTGATACGCTGCGCAGAAAAGGTAAAATAAAAAAAACTAAATTAATAGTAAATCTGAAGTTATAAAAATTGAAATTTAACTAAAATTAGCAGAATGGAATTAGAAATTTTCTCTTATCAATTATTCTTTTAAATTTCCACTATCATTTCATTGGCAAATTTGGCTTTCAGCAGTCACTTAATTCATAAAGTATTTTTTTGAAAGCAATTAAGGTAACTGGAAGGGAGGTGAATTGAGAGAAGCCACTTACTATAGAAGAATATTTACAGGCCTATTAAATTTAGACTATTGTAGACAATGATGATGCGATGGCAAAGGTACTAGCCAAGTGATGTTGAGTGTTCCCGTAGTGGTTGCTATAGCCACCGGTTTGGAAGGTGGCAAGTAAGCTTCACCGACCATATGATCCTTTTCTGCTTTGGTATGTCGGATGTGTGCAGAAGTGTGCGTGCGTGTGTGTGTTTACGTATATAAATATATCAGTTGGTATTTCTGGTAGATATGTTTTCTGTATCGATTGATGTGTACCCGAAATGTCCTTGTAATTGCAACGTGGAACGTGGAGCGTAGCAATGATCTATGCGTGGGTAATTTTAACAGAATCTCTACGCTTCTTGTTTCTTGTCAGCTGATTCTTTTTTTACTTTATACCTTTTATTTTATTTTTCAAATCATTCCGTTAGGAAAATATGAGTGACTAAACAGTCATCTAGACAGATTACAAAGTTATCAACTTTGGAGAAATAAACAGAATTCAAACGACAACTGTAATGCAATTTATGCAATCTCGTACTTTCAAATTTTTTGGATAGTTTCAACTTTTCTGCCATCCGTTTCATTTCAGGTTGACTTGGAATTTTAGCCGCAGTAGTTTGATCCATCTCATCATGGTTTGTTCAAACTTCCAATAAAAGTTACTGGAAAAGTGCTGTTTGCTGGCTCTCAGCTAGTATTAGCTCAGTCAATCTTTAACATCGTCAGTTCATCATCGTTGTCGTCAGAATGATCAAAGCTTATGGAAAACAATTTAACTTGAAAGTTATTCAATTCCAATCAGTCCTTTCCTAAAATTTTGCGGTCAGAATAACGAATCCAACGACCAACCAAAAAGAGAAAGTGAGAAGTAAAAAAGGATACATCTTTTTCTCTTCAAAGGAAAACCAGAACTCTCAGAAATTTTATATTTCACGGAAGTTCATTTTATCCGACTTGTAAAAGTAATATTGTTCCAAATCAACGACCTTCTCACACATCTTACTCAACGGAGAAAAATTCACACCGAAAACTTGAACGGAATCGTTGACGTTCAATACCATTTCGCCAAATTTCAATAATACAACAATAACTATAACAACTCCAATACAATGCCAATACCACTGCTGTTACTGCCACGTCTCACGTTTCACGTGTAATTACTTTTCTTTATATCACTACATATTCAACGTCATAAGGAAAGTCTTCTATCATTAATTTATGTCATGTCTGAAGAGGTCGATACTCATATCATTGAACGGTACGATTTGCGTAAACGTCTCGGTAAGGGAGCTTATGGAATCGTTTGGAAGGCGATCGACAGGTAAGACTATTTTTCATTCACTAATTACTTTTCTGAATAAATTATTAAATGAAAAGCGGTGTTTACATTCTTAAATCTAAATTTTTGAAAGATGAAGAATTGAGGAATAAAAACATTAATTTTTATGAAATTTAATAGAGAAAGACAAGCTAAAGTTTTCGGCTTTTTGCAAATGTCAAGTTTACGTGACAATTTAGTTTTGGATAAATAGATTTCTCTTTATACTATGAGAATACTTTGTAATTAGTGGCTATTTGTTTTGTAAAATTCACCAACAACGTTTTCAGAAAAGTATTTTAACTTTGAAAATGTATTTCAAAATTTTTCAGCTTTTACAATTGTTATTAGAAATTAAATTTACAAAAACAAGCAAAATGCGACTGGAAAATAAAAATAAAATTGATTTTCAAAGGTGTAAAAGAAGAGATTGCAGGAGAATATGTGAAACGGTGGCATTGAAGAAAATCTTCGATGCTTTCCGGAATCAAACCGATGCGCAGCGGACATTTCGGGAAGTAATGTTCTTGCAAGAATTCGGACGACATCCAAATATCATCAAACTCTACAGTGTTCTTAAGGCCGATAATAACAGGTATATTCCTTCAATGACATTGTTAACGTTTCCATCGTACGACTGGAAGTTAATGGGAAGGTCTAAATGTTAAAAAAAGGAAGTTAAGATGTGAGTGTCAGGAAGGTAAATATTAAAACTAAATAATATTTTTTAAAAAATAAGAAATTTGATGTGTGAGATATTCATGAAAAATAATAAGTTATAGCTCTTCATCGATGTAGTAAAGTAATTTACAAAGAAGAAATTTAATTAGCTTTTAATTCAAATTCCTAGTACTATAACTGTCAGTTACTTGCTGCGGCAACTCGGAAGGATTATTACTTTTAGCATTCAACAATAAGCATACCAATTATCGATGAAAAAAATGAGAGAGAGAGAGAGGCAAAGAAAATTATTTCATGAAAAACATAGTAACAGCGCTTTTCTTTTGAATATTTTGAAATTTCAAAAAATGACAACTAATTTGTCGGTCCGCAATTTTCCTTTTTCTTTGCTACAAACTTTCATATTATAGCTATTTCTCCACGAAACTTTCAACTGAAAAAATTTTGCGTGTAAATAATATTTTCCAAATATTATTTTCCATTTTCGAATAGTTGCGCACTCCTTAAAAAGTAATTTGTGAGGAAAGGCATGGATTTGAGTGTCGTCTACAAGATGAGCTCAAAAAGGAAAAAGCGCAAATGCAGGCGCCATTTCCTTTCCTGAATTCGCAACTATTTAGTTTTAAAATTTAAATTTGACAAATTTACAATTAGAAAAAATTTAAAAATAATATTAACGGTAAAATCGGTGGTTTGCCATAAAATTTAACTTGCTAATTTGTTTAAGCTTCTTTACACCCAGCAATGACAACGTTATTTAGAAGAACTGAAATTATAGAAGTCCACCTTTTCAGAGATATTTATTTAGTATTCGAATTCATGGAGGCTGATTTGCATAATGTTATTAAGAAGATAACGATCCTCAAAGATATTCATAAGCAATACATTATGTGCCAGTTATTTCGAGCTGTGCGCTTCTTACATAGCGGAAATGTTTTACATCGGTTGGTCGTTCATATCAACTAACTGCTATTTTTCTTTCTTAAATATTCACTAATTTCTTAATTTTATCAATTTGTTTCTGGATTTTGTAAAATTTTAATAAATTTTTACAAAAATCGGAAGTGCTAAGAAATTTTATGCAATTTTTAACCTTTGCCAGCGAAAAACTGCAAGATTCATCAAATTGCAAACCATTCGTGCTTATTCACTCCGACCTTTCGAGCTAACGTTGAAATGATAAGGTGGAAAAATCGTAGAGAAGATGATATATCTGAATGTTTGGTTACAGTTTAAATAATCTTCAAGTACTGTTTACATCGAACGAATAAAATTAAATAAACGAATTTATTATTGGATATTAGAAATCATAAATTGATGAACAATGTATAACAAGTTATCCTTGTCCTAACATCGATCAGTATAAATCAGCATGAATGGTAAAATTGCTCGAACAATAAGAAACCACTGGCTTATTTGTAAACATATAACTTTAGCTAAAATTTGAATCTCTTCAGGATTTTTAACAAATAGAAACGAAAACCTAAATTATGTAGAGAGAGTTGCGTTGGCAACAAAATATTTTTTCATATTTTATAATAATAATATCCGTATGATAAGTTGGTAAAAGAAATTAGTTAGATTATTTACCTAATTGTCTAGGTAGATAATTCATGAAGTTGAATTCAGTGATTTGAAACCTTCAAATGTTTTACTGGATGCGAATTGCCGCGTGAAGTTAGCTGATTTTGGCTTGGCCAGATCTCTATCTCAAATCGAAGATTATCCAGAAGGTCAAGATATGCCGGAATTAACGGTAATGTTTAACTTGAAATTTTCAAACTCACATTTTTTCATGTCGTAAAAGTCTAAAATTAGTGTGAAATGATCTAAGTAAATCAAGCACAATCTCGCAGAGATAAAAGCATTGGAGAAAAGCTGTAATCATTAGACGAAATGACGACGCAGTCCAAGTTAGTGTCAGGGAATTATAAAATCGTGAACGTGAGTACGTGAAAAGGATATATTTTCAGGAATATGTCGCAACGCGATGGTACCGTTCGCCTGAAATTTTGCTGGCAGCAAAATGTTATACGAAAGGTGTTGATATTTGGAGTTTAGGCTGTATCCTTGCAGAAATGCTTCTCGGCCGTGCACTTTTTCCTGGCGCTTCAACTATTAACCAAATTGAACGGATTATGAATACCATACCGAGGCCATCAAAAGTTCGATTTCATTTATTTATTATTTACTTAAGTTTTTGAAAAATTTTAAGGTAAATCAGAAAAAGAAAAACGAAGTTTTTCATTGCACTTCGTACCTACCGGCTTGCTTGCCGTTTATTTGAAAGGAACCGGGACGATGCCAGGATTTTGTAAACTTCTAGGATTGGAAGAAGGGGACGTGCAATTAGGTTTTGAAGCTTTAAAGAGACAACGGTCGTATTAAGGATGTATTATTATAGTAAGTTTTAGCCGGATATTGAAAGAATCGGGTCGAAATATGCATCATCCGTGTTGGAGAAGATGCCACGAAGGCCACAAAAACCGTTGGAATTATATTTGACGAACTCTGATCCTCAGGCCATTGATTTAGTTCAAAGGTACCCATTTTCGGGTAACATAGAGGAATGAAGAATTCAAGGAAGAAATTGTAAAGCACTGGAAAGACACTACACTACTTAACTTAAACTTTTCGAAATACTCGATTGGTTGTGAATGAAAACGAAATAATCAATGTGGAGAGAACTTTGTTTTATCTTTTATGATAGATATTTTTGTACTTCCGATACCATTCACACATTTCAAAAATAACAGGAAACGGTAAACTAAAAATCCTCCCAGTCCAACGCCATATTTTCATCTTATTTCAGATTGCTAATATTTGCTCCACATAAACGTCTCAACGTCGATCAGTGTTTGGTCCATCCTTACGTCCTCCAATTTCATTCACCGATGGACGAACCGGCGTTAAATTACGATGTCCTTTTACCATTACCGGATCACATTCAACTAAGCATCGATGATTACAGGGATAAGTTATATGAAATGATTCAACAAGACAAGGCATATTTGAAACGAACGCAAAACAACCGGACTGTCACCAACAGTAATAGCAAGCATTCCATTACTAACAACAGGTAAACAAACTATCAGTGGAAGAAGTAAATAGAAAACAATGGATTGGATAAGTTTTCGTTTTGAAATAAGCAAGATAATAAGGCATGATCGGCTATGACGGGGTATAAAGAAGAGATATATAGTACATGCACAGGCAAATTGAGAAAAATAGCGAAGAGAAACGGCGAAGGAGGGAGACAGAGAGAGAGAGAGAGACAGACGGAAAGTTGTGTAAATTGAAAGTAAACTACTTTGCATAAAATTAAAGCACAAAATTCTTATCAAAAATTTAGATTGCAAAACATAACAACAACAGCATCATCGCTTAGGAATACAAATGGACCAACTATCGTTAGAAATAGTCGTTTATCATCCGGTGCCCGTCGATCATCCTCCAGCAGTGCGGTACGTACCGTAAAACAACCAGTGCTAGAAGCAAAAGCACCAATTGCGCAGGCGGAATGCAGCGATACCGATTATGATACAGCTCGATCAGCTTATAGATCAGCATCTGCTGATAAGCTTAAAAATTCTCGTACAGTTGCCAGTGGCAATAGACAGCCAAGAGGTAAAATTACTTTTCACTTAACAAGTCATTTTCCGTATTCGAAATAAGAGTTCCTAAGAAATGAATCCGGAGTTTGCAAAATCATTTCCATTCGTAACGATTCTGAATATTGAGTACTTTAATCAGTTTAAATGTACATGAAATAAGATGAAATTTTAAAGGAATGATCGGGCTTATTTCCTAATTAATAGTGAAATTACAGAAACAGCTCAAAGTGCAGAAGCTCCGCAGAATGGGAAGGTTTGTAGACGACGGACAGCGTCATCATCTTCCGAAACTCGTCCAGTGCGTCATTTACAAAATCGCACCGGAATTTTTTCATCATTCCGCAAATCTGTACAACATCTTGCGTCATAACTGATAATTTATTATTTACAACTTTTTCATCTATTAAGTCTATAGTTTTTTAAAATTCCTGTGCATCGTTTAGAATTAAATTCGCACCTTTGAACTGTTTGATTATGCTTTTTGAAGTAACATGTTTTATTATTTCCATTCCGTCGTGCCTTTCTGCATTGGACTTATAATATTGGAAGTTAGATTTGTCCCTCTACTTCATCCTTTAAAATTTGTTGGAGATTTCACTTAATTAAAAATCAAATTATTAAAAACTAAACAGTGGATTTAACAATTTGACGTCTAGCCTTTTTCGTTGGAAAAAATGATTTCCTGAAATTGAGTGTTACTATTAAGTGATATTAGGAGAGAACTGGTTTATCGTACAGTTCATGTATAATTATCTGTGAATCTTTGATAACGACTAACCACATTTTTAATGTTAAAAAATACTACTATACTGTATTGTGTTTTTGCGTGCTTCGGGTAGCAGTATTTTAGGTATTAGACATAATTTATTTAGTATTTATGGATACTTTAGTATTATGAATTACAAATCTAGCAGATGTGCTAAATTTCTTGCAAAAAATTTTTTCACAAATTTCAGTTTTATTGTAATTTCAGGATTTTCTTCCTTTCCAATTTCAAAGGAAAATTATATGTAAAATATCGATGAAAATCAAATGACCCAAAAATTGAACTAAATATTTAGGCATAAAAATGACTTGAAGCGAAAGACTAATTTGTTAATGAATATGATTGGTGCCTGTGTGCTCATTTATTTGCAAACACTTTGTGTTCTTTGGTAGAATCAAATAAATTTGATTGTTCCATTCCAATAGATCGAAAAACTTTTTACTTTTACGTACCTTGATGAATGTAGAAAAAATTAACATTTTAATTAAATTGAAATAACTTTAATTTTACCTTTCATTAGTTGTTATGTTTACGACAATCATAAAACAGGTCAACTGAATTAAGCTAATTCAGATTGTAATTAAGATAAAATCATCAGAAGCAATATCTTAAAGATAATCTAAGTGCAACTCATCATTATTTAACTTCCCCCTTACACGTACGATTCAACGATAGTATTAACAATCTTCTCTCTCTCTCTCTGTGTGTGTGTTAGTGATAATTTTGGAACGTGTTCACGTTGGGTTGTGTGAAAAGCTTTTTCCCTTGAGGACAATAATTTGAAGCTTCTCATCGTCGAGCAAGTGCGGTGTAAACGAGCTTCTTATTGTAGAAGGGAAAAATGGATACGCACCAAGGGGGGAGAGGATTTATAAACGTTGAAATTAGACTAGCTTAGACCAGGCCAAGGATGACATGTATTTATGCATATTATATGAATATATATACATAGAAGGATTTAGAATGGTCTTATCCTAGCATTTTTGACAACTATCGCTAGTGAAATAGAGTGAAACGCCTTGCAGCGACCATTGGAAAGGTACTAAATTCATTTCTCAATAATAGGGCCAACAGTGCTACACAGCCTCAACGCCCATTTAGGCTTCTCTTTTCTTCTTCCTTCCTCTCCTCTCAAAGAAACCCTGGCCATACTTAGTTTTTGTCGTGACCGCTTGCTTCCCTTATTATCGCCTGACAAACAACTACATCTCTTCCGTCACACTTCCCATCCATATAATTGTCAATAAATTTAAATTGCAATTTCGACATCGTATATTTTTGAATTTTAGTTATTGAAAGCCTTGCGTATTACACATTCGAGTGTTTCCTTCATTTCTTTTAATCCTTCTTGATCACTTTAACTTATTTTGGTTATTCATTCCTTCCTTCTGCATTCATTTGGAATTTTTCGATTCATCGACGAGACAGGTGATTTTCCGTAGGTCAATATGATATGTTCCATTAATTATTATACATTTGAAATTAATTTCTAATTAGAATTTCTCATGTCACTTACAAGCGCAGATTGAAAACTTTTATAAAAGTTCGCGGGGCGTTGCATAAGAAGTTAAAAATGACTATTTCCCAATAGTTGGAATAATTGCTTCTTAAGTCTTTCTATGCATAACAAATTTCTGCCTAAATTCACGAAAATACCTTAACAAGCATTTTCGATCGCTGCTTGACGGGCGGATGTGTGTTTTGTCTGTTTTGAAGTGCGAGCTTCCTCTTTGAACGGATGTGTTCCGATTTCCTTCCTTCCTTTTCACGTCCTCCTCACGGAGTAACATATCATTTTAATTTTCCCACGTCACTTTCCAACAATTTTCGTTGTTATTTCACCTTCACCGTCTCACTTCATTACTTCCTGTTGCCAAACAACGAAAGAGGAAAGAAACAGAGTTATTGCATAACTTTTCAATTAAATTTTCACATTTTACATTATCAGTACTTTTCCAATTATTAAGTTGTAGTTTTATCATTATTATTATTATATTATTATTGTTATTATTATTATAATTATTATTATTCATATGCGTATTATTATTATTATTATATAATCATAATAATGATAAAACTACAATTTAATAATTGGAAAAGTACTGATAATGTGAAATGTAAAAATTTAATTGAAAAGATTTTTTTTCATTGTTATTATAATTATTATTATTCATATTATTATTATTATTGTTATTATTATTATCATTATTATTTATTATTATTATTATTATTATTAATTATTATTATTATTATTATTATTATTATTATTATTATTATTATTATTATTATTATTATTATTATTATTATTATTAT
>JABVXW010000264.1:0-75363 GCA_013365375.1 Litomosoides brasiliensis | reverse complement strand
CACCGCCACTCCTCATCTTCAACCACATCATCAATTACATCATCAATTTCATCATCAATTATAATATTGCCCTAATTTGTACCGCTGAATAAACTTATTGTGGAAAAACTATTCTATCGCTTACACTTCTGCTACTGAAAATCAGTTGCTAAATAAAACTTGACGACGAAGTATTAGTGTTGTGGAACGACGAACAATAAACTCAAAACTTCCGCGACACCTGCTATCTGTTTGCGTATGGCATTTTGAGAATACAGTTGCTGATGCAAATGAATACTGATAACAGATGGATATCAGAGATGGGTATTGATATGGAGTTATCACATTGTTTAAAAACTATAAACCTATAGTTTTATAAATCATAACTTGAAGAATAGCAGTAAAAGTTGGAAAAACTTCGTGGTTCAAATTTTCAAAACGAAGTGGAGATGCAAAAGAAAAAAATTCCTTCGTCCACGCAATAAACTAGTTCATGAGACTGAAAAGCTCAGGCAGAAGTGCATTTGCGGTACAACACATAGAACGGCCTCATTGGCCAGTGGAATTAAAATGAAAGGGAACTAAGGTTTTAACGCTTTTGAACTACCCAACTTCATATATACGTGCATAAATAATAGTATTGATCCCAACTCAGCGATGGAAAATGAGGTATACTTTTCCTTCATCTTTTTTTTTCATACATACTATTAATTAAAGTTGAAAAGTTGGAATTTATTGAATATGTGAATTCAGTCCTTCAAAATACTTTAATATCATAAAATTAAAATTTTTTCAAAATACTCGAAAGATGTCTTTGTGCAAATCCATTTTATTCTGCAATTCCATGAAAATGTTGAAAATTTTAGAAAATCCTGAAAACACAATGATTCTTTGAAAGTAAATGATCAGGACAAACAAAAAACGGCAATGTCAAACAATATTGTTTACTTGCATTCCGAAAGATTACTCTTGCAAAGCAATCAGGATTTTTCACCAAACGTTTTGATGTTTGCTTTCAAACTAACTGCAAGAAAATGGGAAAATGCACTTAGAAATAATTTGCCTTAGAGGATGAAAGTGTATAATTGAACAAAAATATCCCACATGAAAAAAGCATTTGGAGCAGATTAAACGTGTAAATAATCCCTTAAATATTAACCTAGAAAATATTAAAAAATTCTTATGTCATCGGATCAATTGACAACTGGCTAGGATTAAGCGGTGTTGTTTTTACCGAACATTATGAATGTTAGAATGCAATGAGAGGGTTGAACAAATTATGAAACAAATTTATTTACAAACGGAAAGTGAAAGGAACGGTTGGAAGGGTGAAGAAGAAAGATGATGTAAAAAAGTGAAGAGGGAATAAAAAAACACCAGGGGACGGATTAATAAACCTTCTATTTGCTTATTGCAATTCTGATATAAGTTTGATGGCTGTCATCATATATTTCCGAGTGAGTGTTGTTGCGGGGATGTGTTTCCTCTCAGTGCTCTCACTCTGCCAAGAATGGAATAGCCAGGTGATAACGACTATTCCGGGTCACATCAATTTATCGTAATTGAAAATAGCTGACTGCTAATCTATAGAGAATCAATCTCACACAAAGAAATTTTCGAGAATTCCAAATAGTAGATAATTTCTTGATTACACTTCTTGTCCTTCTTTTCGCATTCAATGTTAATGTAATATAACAAGTACAGAACCAACAATTATCAACATCAACGTAATTACATAGAACGATAATTATCAGAGTTAAAGGATTTAATTGACGCGAACGCGTCAACTAAAGCTGAAAAAAGTTGCTCAATGAGCTTTTGCAAAAACGGCAACAAATATATCAATAAGATGAAATTGCCAAGATGCATTCTGTACGCAACGCTTTACTGCTGCTATGCAAAGAAAAAAGCTGTACTGCAAGTACACAGGTCACAACATATGGTGGTGTTTGGTGCAATCAGTGATGTACAGCAGTTGAGTGTTGCTGTGGTAAGGGGGAGGTCGAACAGTACAAACCACAATGGCTTGACATAAATAAATGTCTGACAAACTCCAGAAAGAAGTTACAAAACCAATTTCCAAAAGCATATGATTAAAAATTTGTAGCCAGATACACATCACCAGTAGTAGAAAATCTCTTTTACGACTTCTCTGACTTAAAAATGGTTTACAGTTTCCTTCACCAGATCCAACGGTGTCAGCCAACGACTCACTCATACCAAATAATAGCAGCAACACTCGTAAATAAGAGCTCCTCACTTTCTGACAGAATGTTCATAACTTATATTACTTGGCTTATCGGTTCTAAACTTGCAGCATTTGCTAATAACAAAATATTTGAAAACTACAGATCAGTTATAGATTAAAACTATGCAAATGCTTCTTACGATAAGAATGCATTTGTTACAACAATAGAGCTTCTTGCATAAACTATTTCGACAACAGAGAAAATCCTGAACTATGTAGCACCCTTTTCCCTATATCGAAATAAAAGAAAATGATCAGTAAACGAATTTTAGTAATTCATTTTCGAATTTTCGGATAATAACAAACCTTCGTCAGAATTTTCTTGTGTGAAGCGAAACTGGCAACAAACAGCAGGGAACAACAGCATAAAGGCGAGACTCTCAAAAATCTCAGACAAATACAACTATGCAATAACGGCTCAAAATATATCACACTGGGAAAATTTTCTGAACAGCTCAAAATATTCATAATTACACTTTATAAAAAAATCTTTACTGATTTGGGCAAAAACTAAAAAACTAGGTAAAATAAGTTCCCACACAGACAAAAGAGTTATTTAGGAAGTGCATGAGACAGAAAAAATCGCCAGCAAATAACTGACTTAGATCGAATATTTGGGGCGTAGTATCAATTCCGGAAAAGACCGGAATTCATCGCTCAACTCAAGGCTCAACAATCAACCACGAAAATTTTGAGCGGTTGAAGTTCCTCTACACCCGGTAAATGAAACGCAAGCCATGAAAGCTCATAACAATCGGAGTACTACTTTTCATTGAGTTCAAAATAATGCAAACAATCACTAAAATCTTTGAACACACTGGCAGCTACTTCATAAATATTCCCATTAAATAATGGCTCCATCAGTAAATATAGAAAGTGAAGGAACAATTAAGCGAGGCAATAGATTGAGTAATGATAAAAACAATCAAATATTGTTAAAACTTTTCGTTTTTAAAACAGAGTTTCATTGCAGCAAAAACAATCGAATGACTAGTAAAGATGAATGCAAACCTGCAATATCATATAAAAACTGAGAAAAACAGCCTGATAAAAAAACATTAGAAATAAGGGTAATTTTTAAGGTGGTTTGCCAAGAATAGAAGTAGTTTTCTAAAAATACCAAAGTGAGTTTCAGGGATCTATGAGAACAATAAGTTTTTGGGTTATGAGAACAGTTTTTTCAGCCCGTTTCAGCAAATACTCCCATCAAAATTAAACATTCATTAACAAAAAATAAATTTTAGCAAGCACCATAATAATCTATATGAATTAAAGATAAGGAAAAAAAGCAATTTAAAAGGTGAACTCAATTCAAATTTTCAATCAGGAAACAAATCTCACATGTGTAAAAAAATGAAAGAGTTAAATGAGATTAAATAGTTTCTCAGTTAAAGCAAATCCGAACGATCAACCGTTTGTATTTCTGCATCATTTTCACTTTTCTTGGCTTCGAAAAGATGTTGCCTGCGCCCAGCCGGTCCTAGCTTCAATAAATACTGAATCAATTTTCAATTCTCTTAAAGATACCCTCTACTACTTTAAGCACATTATGTTAATAAACATTATGTTATTATGTCACATAAATTAATAGAATAAAGCACCTGGGCATATTATGTGTACAATGAATGTGCATTAACCGAAAGACCATAGATTTTCAATGCCAAATTTGGACGTAATTCTCTTAAAGAACTTAAAGATATTTACTTGATGGAAATGAATTTTTGGGTAATCAAATGCAGTGGAAGATTCTAAAGTTTATTTCAAGTTATACCAATATATCCATGGCGAACATCAATAGCAAACCTTTCTAAGAAGCCCACATAGTTTCGCCATTTCACAACGCATCGTGTTGCAGTACTGTACACAATCCCACATCATTCGTGCTATATCAGTGTCATCTCGTGTATCCATTGGAATATCTTTATGAAGTGGTGCGGAGAGGCGAAAAAATGGCACATTCATGTTGTGACACCAAGAACGGGTTCGTTCAACTGGCGCACCTTCCGTTGCTGTCACCTGGAAAATACAATTAACAAATACCGTTGTTCATAGTGCACCACCCTACATCCAAATCTGCCTTGAAAAATTGTAAAACCTAAAATACACAGTGTTTAAAAAAAGCTATACCTGCTCAACGAGTATAACTCCTAGATTCTTGATTGCAACGGCAGAAGAGTAGGGATTTGACGAGATTTCCAAATTTGATGTTGATAAAGGCACTGTTGGAATAGCACCGGTACCAACGCTTAATAAACATCCCAGCTGTATGGAATTGTTTTCCGAACTTGTCTGAAAAATATTTAAAAATTATGTACATATAGTAGTATCCAATTTTTTACGAAAGAAAAAGAAAAGAATGAAGAAAAGTGAACAGTTATTCAGGCTTTTTCTGTGCGTTATAAACTAAAAAATCACAACTGTCTTCACATTTGCTACTTATATAGTACTCGAAATATGAAACCAAAATTTAAATTAAAATCTGTGAACCTACCAAAAAGTGTTTAGTAGTATTCCAAAAAGCTAATTCAGACAGCAGTTCTAAAGCTGGATTATTTGAAATAATACCACCATCAATATATCTGTTATCAACAGAACTAAAATATGTTGGTGCTGCTGAAGTTCGCCGTAAAGCTTTCCACAGCAAGGTATCTGCAAATGCTGCTGACACTGCTGATTTCGAGTAATACAAAAAAACACGTAAAAAAATAGCCCAACTCTAAGAATTCACAAAATACAACATACCGGCGGGATTGGTGTATCCAAGGGATAAATTTTCTTCGTCTGACAAAGGCAATTGAAAGTTCCGCATTAATTCCAGACGAACTGGGAAACAGTCAGCTCGTACTGTTGTTAAAATCATCCTTAAAAATATGACAAATTTTATACATTGCTAAAAAAAAGTCAAACCGTAAGAAATTACTATATGCATAAATCACATAGAAAGAAAGGAGTTCATACTTCGGCCACGGTATTGAAGCGAGAGTCATATCTGTTCCGACTTCTGCTTGTATGAATAATTCTAATAAAGCCGTGTTATATGGTCGAGCCCAGCTGTCAAAAATAAGGTCTTTCAAACGCAAATAAATCTGCTGGCATTCGCGCAGTGTTTTCCCTGTGAACAAAATCTCAATTAATAAAATGTAATATGCCGAATCAAGCAATCAAGTCACGAAAATCACTACAATACTGCAGCAAAATTTAGAGTAACTTTAATCATCTTATGTCAGCAATTATCCAAACAGAACATAAACCTAAAGCTAAAGCGGCAGCAATGATTCCACCTGTGGACGTACCAGCAACCATATCAAAATACGGAAAAAATGGTTCCCCCAAAACTTTTTCAAGTTCCAGCAGCATCTGAAATAAACCATCACCTCTTAATTATCCTTTCCTTCGTTCTCGCTACAGTCCTAACTTTAAGCTCCCTTATGAGCAAAGGAACACTTGCACAGTGTTAATAAAATACGAAAAAAAACGTGAGAAAGCAACAGTTATTACTTGTATGATAACAAGACCTCGAATTCCGCCACCATCAAGTGACAGTAAGTTTACGAAATCCGGGATTTCTTTTTTTGCGATCAGTTCTTCCAATTTTTTCATCATTCGTTCATAACAAAACTAAAATACAGCAATGATAGAAAAAATAAGTAAGGATTTTAAAATCTTAAACTTCTGCAAGCTCAAGAAGTATAACACTGTTAAAATACAACATGAACAAACCTTCTGTTTAAAATCCTCAATAGAGTTGCTGACTTTAACATCTACAGATGTTTCCATATCATCCATGAAAGCGGAACTACCAGTTCGAGGAATTATGTAATTTTCAGCACTTTCTATCAATAACCACGAAGCATCTTTCATTTCATCCAATTTCTTGCCGTTCACACATCCAGAAACACATCCACTTTTTCCCCCACTTTCACAGCGGCGTGCACCGCAAATTGCAAGGCTTTTCACTAAATCCCATCTGAAAACAACCTTTTTATGAACAGTTTTATAATGACACTATAATCCTAAAATTTTATGACCATCGAAACTCTAAACTTACTCCTGAAGCTTGGAAGCAAGATGTCTCGGTGTCTCATCATGCTTATTCTTTACGTTTGGATCAGCACCCAAGCACAAAAGTAATCGAGTCATTAATAAATCCCTTCTTGAAACAGACAAGTGAAGAGCGGTATCACCACTTCGATCTGGTACATTCAGGTCACAGTTATAAGATGACAAAGTCATAACCATGCCTAAGAATTACTTTTAATTAACAAAGATGGCTTATTTTTGACATAGTTTTTCAAACAGTAGCAACTACAGAAGCACGTGCTGATACGTTACTGAGATAAACATGATCTACATTATGAGAGAATAAACTGAGAAGACGGATAACTGAACATGAAAACCACTAACCAACATCACCTCTACTGACGTACATATGAATCGGTGCCTGTCCAGCATTGTTTCGAGCATTGAGATCAAGTTCTTTGTGTTTAAGGGATAGTAATCCCATTAGCGGTGTTTTAAATTGTGCCGCATGCAATACTGTATTCCCTGTTGCTGGATCGTTTTCATGTAACAATGTGGGGGAAGCTTCCAATAATGTCCGAATTACTTCTGCTGATTTTCCTTTACTCTGCATCGCTTCAAAAAGTGGAGATCGCCCAGCTACACGAATATTGACTTCAGCACCATGTGAGATTAATGTTGATACAATCCGTGGATTCGCATTCCGGATTGCAATCAAAACAGGAGTATATCCATCATGATTGGTTGTATTCAAAAGAGAATGAGTCTTATCAAATTCCCAAAGCAATTCTAACATCGTTACCGAAGCCAACGCTGCATAATGCAGTGAATTATTCCCCTTAATATCACGTGCTGCTGGATCAGCACCAAGTTCTAGAAGTCTACGAACGATTGCCAAACGATGCATTTCAATCGCAAGCATCAACGGGTAACGACCTTCTGGCTGAGCAGTTACTTGAAGCATTCTGAAACGAAGCTCTAGTTTCAAAATTATGTTACATCTAAAATATGTTGAAAATGATTTTGAAAAAAGGAAATCTGTGGTGTGCACCCGCTGACCAGACCTTTTGTATATTAGTGTAATACTAATGCTGAAGCGACTTACACATCAAATAAATCCTCATTTGTTGCCTGAAACCTTTTAATGCTTTCATCTGTAAAGAAGTCGGCCCGATTTGTTGCGATTGCAATTGGAACAATTAGCCAGAGAGGATGAGCACGTAGAGCACTTACCAAATCTCTTACTAGTCTACGATTATCGCTCTGCATGTCTGCAAAAATGTTCATAAGTTTAGTAAGGAAAAAATTCGTGACAAACAAACGTTTGCGAAGAGCTTGACTGAACGTAACATATACATACCAAGCAGCATAAATAGAGCTTCACAATCATAGCATCGATTACACAAATCAATAGCTTCTTGGATTTCATGGGTTCGGAATATGCTTACTGTAACGAGCAATTCATTCTCTTCTGTATTATCGTTTTTCTCATCATTCGAAAACAGCACATGAAATAGTGGTGCTGCAGGTCGATTTTTCAGTGTGCCCTGTACAACGCGCAATCCTTTCTTGCTGTTACTGTGAGGATAGACAGAATTATGAGCTCGTAACAACTCCACCGGAAATAACACTACCTAGAATCGGTGACATATACAATCTATTCAACAAAAAGTTTAATACCAAGTTTGCCTAATGGCAAAGTGGAATGTGTAGGTATGCACAAACAAATACTTCATAACAATCGGAGGGTATCCAGTAATCTTCACCAAAAACACGTTCTCGTGCGCTTGACCAGAGCTCGCCAAGTTTATGTGAAACTTGAGCTAATGAAAACAAACTGAAAATTTTGAAATTTTGCAAAAGGATGAAATTACGACAGATTTCCTTGAATCTTGAAAAAAAGTTATATTAATTCTGTCAATAACAACTCGATAAAGACGGATTTTGCCGTTTTCTTCTACGACGCTAGTGCACATTGCAACCTAGCAAGGAAAAATTTCTATCTACCTACAAAATATCTGACCTTGGTTTAACTATTGTTTTCCTTGCTGTTGGTGATGGTGGTGGCGTTGAAACACCTTCTTCCGATTCTAAAGCTGCTGATGGTATACTTTCTATCTCGGATAAGAGAGCCGCCTGTGTTGTTTCGGCATTTGTTCCAGTCCTATCGATTTCTCGCGATGATGAAGATATATCGAGAGACGATTCGCTGATTGTTGTAGCTAAGTCACCGTACGATATTGAGGTGGCATCAATTTGCTCTTTAATTATTTCAACTGGTTCCTCATCTTCAGTTTTACTCTCGCCTGCATTAGTTATTTGCGAACTAATGCCTGCAGTAGTGGCTTCCACTGTCGATGTATTAAAATCGGTCATTGAATATACCAGTCTTCATCGCGGTTGCTCTTACCTTTGAAACAGTGATTGATGAGGAATCAGGTTAATGAGGAGATATGTTTTGCATTTTGTTCGATGGTAGCATATTTACTACTCGACCTAATTTTAACCAGCTGGAAATGTCCTAAATTTAAATGATTCTTTTTAAATGATAAAGGTAACCCTTTAAGTATGTATTTTACAGCAATTGCAATAGGAACGTGAAGTACTACTATACTTCTTATAGTTAGCCCACATATAATGTATGCTCACTACCAAAATTTAGTATTCAAAGCATACATGCTTTAAAAAATGCTTACAACACCTACAATTACCCTAAAGAATAGTTTAGCAGATAAGTTGCTTGTTAAGTATGGTACTCAACGGACAATGTTTATGACTTCATCTTTTATTAGCTGAGAAATTGGGAATTTTATTCGAAATTTAGTGTCAATCCTTCATTAATAAAGACATCATAACGTCAGACAAATGCACAACCCAAGCACGAAACCCCTAAACCCCTAACACATCATTATCATCAAACTGAATCAAATCCCGAAATTCAATACCATGCAACTTACACCTCAACCCATCCTCCATGTTCTGGCAAGAAATGGATGACTTCCGAAGACTGCATCTCCTCTTACACAATACTACCTATTCATTTGCAACCCTCGCCAGCAATATTTTTAATCAAATCGATCCCTGGAACTCTTCAATACCACTCATCCTCCGGTAACCTCTGCCAAACTCACCGTTCCTCCAATGTTATTTCGTTCACAGTGAGTCACGAGGACAGTTTCATGCAATTTCATGTCCCAAAGAGAAACTTTCCTTTAACAGCAATTTGCGGAAGAAGTGGTATTTGAGGAGTTGCAGGTCTCATCGTTTGGTATATGGAAGCTGCCTAGAATTCAATACAACAGCGTGTTAGATGCTGCTTTAAACAAAGCTGCGTAATGTCCAATCATCTTTGCCTTATTTCCTCTTCCATACTGGAAGTTGTTGATTTCTCTACCGGAAATGCCGCAGACAGTAACAGCCTAATAGATTTGAACGTATCCCACTAACTATTCAGGAGAACTAAGTATATTTCAGTTTAGTTACAAATTATTTCATAATCAATCACCACAAATCAACTTTCAATCATCACTTTTATTGAGATTGCAATGAATCATCGTAGTGAATAGTGAAATCAGTACGCGAATCAAATCATACCTTATTATTCCTCCAATAAGCAAGTAATTTCCTCCATAATTTTTGCTTCAGTGAAGCGCGAGAAGGCACTTTTATGGCGAATATGAAGTGTAATATATTTCAAAACATTGCAATTTTCTACCATTTCATTTCCTCATCAAGCAGCGCAATCAATTTCATAATAAATTGTCTCCTTATGAATTACAAAGTACCAAAGTTTTCGAAAATTTCAAGCTCAATTTACAGTATCTTTTCCCGCTTAAAAAGAAAAGCATAGTGTCTAATGTTTGCAAGGTATTATTCATAAAAAATGTTTCCATAGTGATGATGGGTGTCTGCAACACCAACGCAGCAACATTTTATTCATCCCTCTTAGTCATTTGAAAAATTAGCAAACTAAGTAATCTTCCAGTATCTCCCATCTCTTTCTTTCTCTCTCTCGTTCCCTCTCTCTCTCTCTCTGTCTTAAAAAAAACTTTGTTTAGCATAGTAATCTTTTGTAAGCTTACAGGTATGGTAGTCAATAGTCAATATATTTTTTTTTCTTTTTTTTTACTATGCTGAACATTTTGTAATTTTCCGCTTTTCTCGCTTGAGGAATTCCACATTGTTGCTCGATAGTTTAGAGATTGTACGGATCGTATTGATAATAAATGCATAGTTTTAAAAACTGTAAAATCAAAAAAGTTTTTTTTAAAAAAGTGTAGAGTTAAAAAAGATCATTAAGTGGCTGTTTAAATGAATAAGCCCAGTACTTTTATATTGATTGCTAACTCATATTGGGTTTGAGTCTCTGTGTGTATCTGCATGTTTCTGTCTGTGTGCTTATGCGTGTTTGAAATGCGGATTCATACAATGTGAATTCCAATAGCTTCAATAAGGCTCTTTTTTTTCAAGACGCATTTCCAACTTGCATACCTTTATTATTGCCAATCATAGTGAAGGCTTGTGTCTCGCTTCCCTACAATCTTGCAACAAACAAGGCTTTAATTAAATTCTTCATTAAATGAAAGTTTTTTTCTAAAGTTATATTTATAACCCGCATTTGTTATATAATAAATTTCTATAATTGATCATTTTATTTCAGTTGGTTAAGAAGTTTTCATTTTACAACTTTTGTTTAGGTTTCGTGAATGGATCATCGCGGAGCATTTCAGGGTGGTTTCGGTAGCGAAAATATCGATAGTTTTGATAGCCACGCTTCAGTTGATCATACTGAGAGATGGTCCAGGTATTTTAGCCAAACTACTTTCCAATCAGAAAGAAAGACTCACTGAAGCTGCAATTATGCAAGCTTTAACAAGCGAAATCCCTGTCCTTGCGGTCAGTTTGTGAACTATCTGACATATCAAAAGTGAAAACTGAATTCTTTCATTTTTCTCATCGAAATTTTTGTTTTCGCCCTTTTTAAAATTGCGACAAGCTATGTTGCAAGTTAATAAAATATTAAGTTAATTTTGACATTCTCCCATCTCTTTACCAGTGAAGTGAAGAATTTGTGCATTGTTTGGGATTCATATGAAAGAGGAAATTAATATTTCAACGATTTGTTTAATATTTGCTTCCAAGATAATTTTTTAGCAATCAAAGAAGTTAGTAAGATTTGCCCTCCGTTACCACTTCCCTTTTTAGAATTTCTATCCCTCAAATTTTTGAAGGAAAGTTTTGCAGTCCAACGACAATTCGAGGTGGTGGACTGCGGCGCATAGGTAGTGGTTTACGTCGTATAACGCTTGACTGGGATAGGCCATGGACTCCGGTGACAAAACTTGGTCGTTTGGTGAAGGATGGACGAGTAAGTACAATCGAGGAAATTTATCGTAGATCGATACCCATTCTTGTCAGTCATCATTCTTTTCTTACAATTTTGATAATAGTATTGTACGAAAACTATACCGTTTCTGTTCTGAACTGAAGTCACTTTGCTTCCCACAGTTTTCAAATTTTGTAGTATGTCGAGATTTTGCACACTCACATATGATTTTCGGCAGAAAATTTCGACTAAAAAACGAGCCGTTCTTTCTAACGAATAAATTGATGCATTTCTATTTCAACTCAATTAAAATAAGAGAGGAATTACAGGAGTACCAAATTGTAGACCTACTGCTGCCAAATCTAAAGGAGCAGGTGTTAAAGATTCTTCCAGTACAAAAGAAGGTCCGAAGTGGATTGCGCACTCGATTCCGAGCGTTTGTTGCCATTGGTGACAGGAATGGACATGTGGGTCTCGGAATGCAATGCGCGAAGCGTGTCAGCACTGCGATTAGGCGTGCAATTTATCGTGCTAAAACAGCGGTAGTGCCTGTACGACGAGCCTATTGGCATACGGAACAAGGGTTGCCTCATACTATACCCTGCAAGGTATTTGCCATATTTGCCGTGTACTTTTATTCGTTTTTAAGATTCCACTCAATGTTATTAATTTTTCAATAACCGCAACTATTGCACCTAATAATAATAAGCTTATTGTCAGCGTTTCGATGCGAAATCCTAGAATACAGTAAAAATTAAAATTTTGAAAATTTTAATTGAAAATACAAGTTTAGATAATGGTTTGTTGCTGCAATGTTCGAGTAACACTTCATCCAGCTCCTCGCGGTACCGGTATTAGTGCGCTACCCATAGTGCAGAAACTGCTACGCTTAGGTGGCATTCAGGATTGCTACACGTCAGCATCCAGTTATAAAACTCTAGGCCCAGTGGCGAAGGCCGCATTCCTTGCCATTCAGCGTGCTTACTTGTTTGAACCAGAGAGTAAGAAGGCTAATAAGAATGTTTTACCGGAACTTATGCATTGATTACTTCATGAAATTCACCGTCCTAAACAAATCCTTGAAAAATTGCATTTATACCCGGCTTATCCCAATTTTTTAAAATAATTTAGCGTGCTTTTGACATTAAACGCATGCTAGATCATCGACTGCGTAAGAAGTCAAGTCAATCTAAGTTAATATTATTTGTCGATTTTGAAGTTGATTGTTCACAACTTCGATACGTCAAAAGCTTGTGACTACTATTCTATAGGTTTCAGAGGTTTGAGAAATAATATTACTTCTGAGAGATTTAAAAATCTTTAGTAGTCTACCATTTTATCCTATCCCCATCTAAAAAAAACTGATGATTCAAAAAAATTTTATTAACATCGAGCTTGGAATTTTCAGTAATTTAAAATGTTAATTTCGATGTCCTAATTTATATCTCTAATTTATTAAAGTCTTTTATTATTTTTTTGTGTTTAATGTATGTTAAATAAACTTTTCTACAAGAACATCCGTTTGCATCATTGAATCAGACATTTTAAGTGCAAGCTATTTGCTTATTTGATTGTTTGATTAAATAGAATTTATTGCAATAAAATAACTAAATTTACATCATTTACCCGTTTCCAGAAGAAAAACGTTTTGGAATCAGCTATTAACTGATGAGAAGTGGGGCTAGAAACTAATGCAGTGCAGACGAAGATTCTTCCGACATTGTGTTCTGAGTAACTTCTCAGCTTGAAACCTGTCTCCTTCACATGTGATATGAAAAGGTACTTCATTTTCCTTTCAGGTCAACAAAATATTCAAAAATTTCCAACAAATTTTAAGAAAATTTTATTTTCTCGCAACTTTTTAGATGGCGAATCGCGCAAGATCGCTAGCAACTCGAGTCACTGCAAGTTTGACAACAAGCCCGACACTTTCGTCTTCGATCGTTGTAATTGTGTTGAATTTCTGTTTGATATTTCCTTACTTGAAAAGCAAATTTTAGTCATAATTCTAATTTGTCTAACACTTCGAACTATTCGAGCAACAGTATCGGGAAAAAATGAATTTTCAGAGCAACGATGAGGAGACGATTATTGAGAAGCCTTCTTTGAAGCGAATCAAATCCTTCACTTCGCACATACGTCGCTTTACGATCGAATCGTCTATAAAACGTTGCTCTTCGAATGAAAATGGTCAGCGTTTCGTAGTGTTGTCAAACTTACTATTCATTTAATATTCTTCCAAGTGAAAGAGTGGATTGGGTATATTTTCAAATCACATTCAAAGTTTTCATTCAGAACATCTATGTCTACCTGGTCAAAAGTACTGTTGCACGATCGCTTTTGCGATGAGTAACAGACAGCACTGAAAATAGCGATAACGTTGAATTCTCATGCTTTCTTCTATGAACTTTTAAAATCTTTTAGAATATATTTTCTCACCAATCTCAAACACCATTGTTGTTATATCTGAAATTCTTAATATATGAAAAGTTCAATCGTCAATTAGAATTAAAAATATTTTATTACATACATCACCCATTTTGCTCATGTCTTTCTGATTAACGAGACATAATACCAAGCTTTGCTTTCGAAAATATTGGAAAGTTGTTGAAAAGGTTCCTTCCCGGATCGCAAACACTAATAATCCATAAAATTCCCACTTAGTTTTCTGAATAAGAATTGCAGTTCCAAGTACGGAAAGTTCAAAATCAGACAGTGCTGTGGATGTTGCCCAGGAGGAGAAGATAGCGCTTGCAAATGGAGCTGCGGAAAATCAGTATTTCACATATGACGTGAAGCATACACAACTCAGGTTCATCTTTGCGCATTTTGCAAATTTTCCGAAGCAAATTACGAATAAACATTTAATTTGGAATACAGAAATTTAATAAGATTTGTTGCAAAATTTGTGACATAGTAATCCAACGAGAGGTGAGAAATGAGTTTAACGCATTATCTCATGCCTTTTCACGCGAGAAGAAAGGAATCAAACTGAAAGTAATTAACTAAACCATTTGGACAACTTACCCCTGCTCACCTTTATCCCAGCTTATTATTACCGCTGTTTTGTCCCACTCATAAAATATTTCAGAATAACGGTAGTTGGTCCCGGTGGAGTTACTATTCCCGAAGTGGATCGGCTAAGGCATTTAATACCGAATGGAACAATTACCGTGATGTGTCTAACTTGGAATATTGCTTCAAGGGTTTTCACAATTTCTTTTCTATTGAATAGATGATATTTTTTGTAACTTTAGTAAGTTCGAATTA
Source organism: Litomosoides brasiliensis (assembly GCA_013365375.1). Classification (NCBI taxonomy): domain Eukaryota; kingdom Metazoa; phylum Nematoda; class Chromadorea; order Rhabditida; family Onchocercidae; genus Litomosoides; species Litomosoides brasiliensis. Next base: position 60,520 of record JABVXW010000264.1, on the reverse strand, counting down.
CATCGAGTCCTATAAACTTCCTTCCGCTTTAGATAACTCTAAAAGAAGTCTTAACAAAGGTTGTTAATTCATACTAGTCGGGATAATTCATAATTACTCTTTTTAGTCACAAAATCGTCTATCGAAAATCGAAGAATTGATTTCAAATAAACAACCTACGGCCAGGGCCGATCTTATTTGTTTATGTTTTCAAGAGCTCCCATCAATAAATGCGTTAGTTTTCTTCTTCAGCTCCTTCTGTCATTGATTTCTCAATTTGCTCAAGTAAAATTTTAAAAAAAAATGGAGGCAAAACTAAAAATTTTTAGATATTATCACCAGGAAACCGTGAAGACGCTGGCCAAAGCTGTTGCAGGCACACATCTAATATTTTGTTGGGTACGAAAATGGTCACAAATGGCGATTGTTTTTATTCGAGAACCTCTGGTTGCATATACCTCATGTTTGTCATTCTATTATGTTGGAGAACTGCTTAAACATTTTGGATTTTGGAAATCGTGACATCGTAGGACTAAAAATACTAAATGTACTACATTTGTATTAGTTAGATATGAATTCGACGTTCCTAAGCACTTATTTTATTTCATTACTGTTGTTCAAGCATTATTTTGCAGCTCCGGAATGGAAGTTCATTTCCTGCAGTCCCGTTGTCAAACCGGTTAGAACGAAAGGAGCAATTGCCGTTTTCTTTCGAATTTTCCAAGCATCGGTCATCTTTGTAACCTGTCACATGACTCGTTAGTTTTGTTTATTCTTAAGTGAAATATCGGATGAGCAGAGTGAACAGCAAATTAAAGCTGAAGTAGACAATTTATTACACGAACCAAAGGAAGGAAGACGGAAATTTTTGAACTGTTTCTTTAATTATAAATTATTACCAGGTTATAACAACTCCATATCGGTTGCTTTAGTTGGGCTTAATCCTTTTTATTACAATATGGAGATTCAGAACTATTTCAGATGGACCAGTATTGAATCGCATTGGTGACTTTTCGAAGATCCGTGATTCACTGCGATTTTCAGCATTGAAGAAGAATGGCACACTGCCTTGCTCAGGAGGGAAACAGGCCGATTTTGTAAGTTTTCATACTAAACCTTTGATTTTACTTTGCTACCGAAGTACAAATTAAAATTTTGTACACATTAAAATTGCTTTAAAGCAAAGAGAGGAAAAAAGATGTTACCTGTTTGTAAATGATTACATTGATACTTGAAAGAGCCATTCCCATACAGAATTATCATTGTAAATCCCTACAGGTTTTCTGGTTGGGTGACTTGAACTTCCGACTTCGAAGTAGGGAACAGCTTGATGCGTTGGATACACGAAGCGAAAAGCAGAAAAATTTGACGGATTTCGTCTTCGATCAATTACTCACTGATGATGAGTTGACATTGGAAAGGTGTAAAGGTCTGTTTCGGACTTTTCGTCTATGTATCGCTTTTCATCAGGATTAACTATTCCAAGTTTTTCAAAGATTGTACACAATTCACTCATTTTCAGGCAATGTTTTTGAAGGTTTCAGTGAGGCTTATATTAATTTTCCGCCTACGCACAAGTTTATTCTTGGCACCAACGATTATGTAAACAATCGAATACCGTCATATACCGTATGAATTCATATAATTTCATTGGATTGAACGGAAAAAGCTTATTATTTCATTGTTCCATTCACATCGGCTATTAATTTTTAGGATCGAATTCTGTATTATGCGAAAGAATCAAGTCGAATAAAACCCGGGAAATATGATTGCTTATGGGAAGAGAATGCTTCTGATCACAAGCCCGTTTATGGCTTTTTTACTATACGTGTTTTGGAACAGCAGTATTGATACAATGAGATAAAACCATGTGAAATATTGAATGTGACAATGTCACAACCACTACTAATAATTGATCATTTAATCGATCACTAATGATCTTTGTGAGGTATCAAGATAATGTGCTCACATAAAAGCTGGAGTGCTACTACGACATCCAATTAGTGATTCAACTGTTTTATGCAAGCATTTATTAATCAAAGTCTTATTTTCCACCTTAGCCTTATTCACACACGCGTTCCTGCTTTTTATTATAATTGATTTCTTTTAAATATTATTCCTTGAACTCGAAGTTTCGGAAAATTTTAAATTGCAAAAAATGTTCAAGAAACTTTGGTTAGGTGCTTTTAAATAAGACTTTTTCATGACATGAAATGATCCACACAGTTGGAGAGGTAAGTTTATATATACATATCAAACAAATACAATTCATCACTTGAAGAATGAGAGATTCAAAGTGAAAAAGTAGAGATTGTTTTTGTAGCAATGAAATGGAAAAAGAAATAGAAGCCAAATAAATTTAAGAAGTGCTTCTCAGAGGGAACATTTTCTTGCAGAATATTGAATATGAATACTGAATATGAATATTTTCTTGCAGTTAATGCTCTAAAATGCATGAATTTATCTAAACATAATTCAAGATTCAATACAGAAATTTAAATCTATGAACATTAACAGATATTAATTCAAGTACGATTGATTAAGCTTCTAACAGTTTGGATAAAATTTACAAGAAATATTAAAATGAAAACAAAGTTTTAAGCATTTTGTATATTTTCAAAGATCACAAAGTATATGACTGTAACAATACGAGGGAGAAACAATTAGAAAGCAATAATTTGCAGGTTTTTTGCTGCCAAAAATGGACTACAAGAAACAATACCAACCAATCATGAGATTCTCATATTGCCTAGTCAACTAAGCTAATCAATATCATACCTTCCTTCGCATCCGTTACCTTTTTTCCTTTTGTTTAATGATATCTTCTTAAGTTATTATTATTTGTTCAATCATTATCTTCGTCATCGTCCGAGCCTAAACTCCAGTTGAAGTGAAGTTTCTCCCAGTAAAGTTAAAAACGTTTTATGATACAATGATTCTAAATATCCAAAAAAGGAGGGGAATAAAGTATGATTAAAAAAATCAAACCATCCGATTTCCAAAATCGTAATGCTTCCAGATCTCTTTCTAAAACCAATCCCCTTTCAGCCCAATGCCTCACCAGCTGACCACAACGGCTTGTTTCATTTTCTATTTCCTCCTGAATGATATGATCATAGATCCACAGTCCTCGGATAAGAAATAGGAAATAATCACCCATAGAAAATGGAAGTTGACTACACGTCATCATGTTGTATATGTTTCCGTGATTTAGGAACTCTAACGCTGGACGTAGCTCGTACTGAACACGTGTCATCAACATTTCAATTCTCTTTCCAGCAGAATATAATTTGTAATAATAATTCATCCACATTTCTTCCATTTCTGAGAAAATCTCATTTGGGACTATTTCTGATCGCCTCTGCGTTTCCTTCAATAACTTTTTCCGTTCCAAGCAAAGATGCATTTCATCACTTTGTTCCAGATGAACTTCATTGATATTCTCTGTCAACTTATAGAATTCTCTTAGGCGTCGTTCAAAGGAAGAGCTTAAAAAATGACTTCCGAGACCTTTCGGATCCAATTCTGGGAGATTATTCCATGGATAATCTTGCTGCTTTTTTAGAAGACTAACCGGTGCACCACCGTCATCCGCTACAACTCGCGATAGCTTATCTACTAGCAAATACCCAACTGATGGTACATCAAATGGATTTGCAGAATACACATTTTTCTGCCACTGATGTAAAATCCAGGTCAGCTCATCTAAATAAATCAATTGTTTCAAAGAAATGTCCATATCTCAGAACATTATCTGTAAAGTGCAAACTTTTATTACTAGAAAAAATGTAAAACCATAACGAAAAACTGCAAAAGTTGCAAAGAATATTTGTGATTTGTCACTCCTTCCATCTCAGAATGGTAGAATAAGCTTCATTTTAGAATTTCCTTTATATAATTTTAATAATTTTTCCTAACTAATAGGATGGAAATTTCTCAGAAATTTAGAATGATAACATTCGAAATGACCTACTATGTGATATTGTGCACAAATCCGCTTGACATTCAAATAACGCTGCCACTGTTTCCACAGTAAACAAGAAAAATCGAATATCATTAAATTCAATCTAAAATTCAGAAAAATGCTGAAAGTTATCAATAACTTCCATGAAGAACAGAGCAAAAATGGTTGCAAACAATGCCGAAACACTTCAATTTACGTTTTTTTAGCAACCGCTAAGTTACAGTTCAAAATATTGCCTGTTTATGAATAGACTTGACAACTTGAGGTGATAAACGAAGTCATAATTTATCCTTGTGATAAAATATTCTTCAAAAGCCTTTCAGACCATCTATCTGTTCACTCATGCATCAGTGCAGATCATTTATAAACATTTAGATCTGTGTATTTTATAATTATCTAATACTGTCTCACAGTCATTCCTAAAATTATCGTCCTTTAAATGGTACCTGCTAGTTTGTTTCACATGAATTAAGCTAAAGCATAAGCTAACGTGTACATCTGATCATAAAAAAGTTTCGAAACATTTTTAGTTATCACTTTTTCAGTCCAATTTAATTACTGCCAATTTTACATTGTAACATTTTGCGCAAACTGTTTCTTACATTTATTAAAGTACGAGAAAACGTGAACTGACCTTGTGAGTGAAAGTCTTCACATGGTCATTATCGATATTCGAATGTTTTTTCCGTATTTCATCCACAGTGTCATTATAAGTTTTCGGCATCATCTGATGATAAGATATCAAACTTCATATTTAGTAGATTTCAAGAAAATCATGTGACTCTCTTTTGTTAAAAAATCTAAGCCATACTGCACTAATGACAATATTTTGCGAATGCATGTGTAAATGAAAATTTGCAATTATCCTCTATGCCTGAATCTTCCACGTTCCAAAAGAAAAATAGAAACATCTTGCTTTATGTTGTGAACAATTTCTGGAAATGGAAATTAAGAACTGTTCACATACAGGAATTTCAATATTGTTGAAATGGACCGCATAATGTTTAGAAGAATACTCGGACTGCGATGCACACGATCGTTCGGTAACCAACGCACACCTGGAAAAAAGATTATTTAGTGTTACTGCTGAAGAATGTAGGATGTTTAAGACAGTTGACTTTGGCAGTTTTCTCATTTTGCTTCGCACCTTACTTTTGAACTTACACAATTTTTCCAAAAAAACCACAGTAAAGTAAATTGGAGCGAATGATAACAATGCCAACATTTGGCATTTCATTTTCTGTTCCAGCACAGTAATCCTTTGCTTGTTCGATAATTAATTGTAACAGTGTCCTTAAGAGTTCTAATACCTGAAAAGCTCTCCTACCCAAGATCTATTATTTGCTCAAAAACACTATGAAACATCAATTATCTTTTCAATGACAGGACATACATTTGGGACTCCTGAAAACTTTGCAGCCGAACTTTTCAAGTTCAAATTTAATTTTTCCTCAGTTATGATATTAATATTATGGAGATAAATAAAATTTGAGAATACGAAAAATCGGAATTGCTTACAAATAATTTTAGAAATGAAAAAAAAAGGTGCAGATTACATCATTGATAATGGTAGTGTCCTGCTTTGAAAATAGATTATAAGAATCTCTCTGCGAAAATATTTTTTTTCTAATTTCATCAATTATAACTTCTGCAGAATAATTTTGTTGAAAACTTTCAGCCATTGCGTACACCCTCACTGTCACCTCATTTCTAGTATCACTGAAATAACAAACTTTCATGCCTGCGAACTAATTTTAAAATGCCAGCAAGTCAGAAAAATTCAGCACATCGATTGATCATTAAAATATCAGAAAAAAGAATACACACATTTCACACAGATACCACATTTGTGTAAATTTACTGTGCTTCTCGGTTCGCTGCATTGGATTCTAAAAGGCAATGGAACAGTTAAAGTGTCGCGGTTGAATTATCATAGATATGATTATAGTACTTCCTATTTAGCAATAGCACAAAGGAAAGGAATCAATTAAATAAATTATTAAAAGTAAGAAAGAAACTACAAACAATTTTTAGTATTCTCAATTTTAATTTGAAAAATGAAATTTTTTTTCCTTTAAGTAATATGCTATAAAATTTAGTCCACTCAATAAAAACATAAAAAATAATGGGAGAAAAATTAACAGTTTTTCTACAAATAATTCAAATTGTTTTAAGTCCTAGTCAGCTAAAGAAAAGTTCAACATTTTAATCTACTTGAGATTTCAACAAGCACACAATCATAATGATTTTTGCACTATCATATTGTATGCAAACACAATCTGTAACGATATTTACTTTCAACGGGCAACTGCTGGCAAATGAACATTTTCTGAAAATTCGTTCTGCGGAGGACATTCCTACCAGTTGACACGAATTATAACCTGTAAGAATAGAAAATAAGTGTTTTAAGAGAAGCAGTTTGCAAGTTATGCAAATATTTATAATGATATAGCAATTTTGGGTTTGCCGCTCTTAAATACAATAGAAGTCAAATATAGAAGATAGAATGTGTTCGAATAGTAAGGCGTTAAATTTGGCAAATTCAAATTATTTTGGTCCAAATTTATTATAAGCTTAATTACATGAGATAAATTAAGTAAGTTTCGTTTTGCCTACAAGTTTCATTTGTTAAAAATTTTTTCTTTTAATGAAAATTAAATGTTTTAAATTTGACGGCTTATATGAATATGCTATAAAACCAAAAAATATGAGTTTGCAGAGTGGTCTTAGATGTGCCGTATCGTATATTGCATTTCTTTAAGGTTATAAAAATGACCTATACAAGACATAAATATTATCACTACAGTAGTAGCCTAGCTATATTGCTAACAATTTACTGAGCAGTGATAACTATAAAACAATAAGTGAAGGAAGGCAGGTACATATAAACAGTGATTAGAAGCTAACGATAGCAAACTGGTCAAACGAAGCAAAAAAAATGATTTGATCCTGATAGTGATCCACAATGATATCTGTACAAAAACTTAGGTAAACTGAAATTACGAAAAATTTATTTTGGTGATAGTAACATGAACACTAATATCAAAAATCTATTTTTTTCTTTTTCATAAATATAATAGAAAATATTTAACTAACACTTTGCACATTTCCACGACAGATGAGAACACACGCAACACTTTAAAAAGTCATTAACCTGTTATCCAAAAGACGTTCTGTTGGTAGGAAGTTAGCAGAGTCCTGAAATTAAGTGATTTATAAAATGAGATGTATGTTTTAGGTAATCCATGAAGCATAATTCTGCTTTGTCAGGTTAAGGTAGAATAATTGTGTTATTTCCAGGCGCAGTTATTTAATTAAGAGCAGAATGCGGAACTTGTAACAACAGAAATTGTTTATTTTAATTTATTTAAATCATTTCTTTAAAATTCCATGTTATTTAGACGATCATCGCATTTCTGACGCCAAAATCCACTTCCACAAAATGCGTGTGGATGTTTCGCTGCTGGATGAAAGTTCTGTTGCATGCCACCATTTCCTCGTCAAATTTGCGCGCTACCATTTCGTGGATAGAAGTTCCCTGTGCTCGCTTTACTTTTGAACTGATACGTCTAGCGACGTGCACTGATCCACTGCATCGTGCTGCTGCAACCCACCGTTTGTGACGTTGAACCTGTGAAAATCTTTCAGTCCATTCTTGATTATAGAATACTATGATACTTATTCGGAAGACTCGAAGTGAGAGAAATTTAAATCACAGAATAGATGGTTGAAAGGTTAATGAAGTAAAAATAGCAATAAGTATTACCTCTGATTTAAGTATATTTAATTTCCACTGCGTTTTACAAGTCTCTCTAATTGTTTCATCCATTTGTTTCTTTTAGTATTCTAAATTCTGTTCAATTTTCGTCCGAAACATTGTAATACGATTTGCTCGGCAAAATAGTACGCATCCTGCACGCAAACTTCAATTATTCCGACCGACACAATTTGCAATTTTTCTTCCAGCTTTTCAATATTTATGAGCAATTCACATTGCACTTGATAATTTAGGTCTCTAAACAAGAAACGCTTCAGTTGTTTTCTCTGTTTCTCTTGATTTTGTTGTATCACTAATAATTGCCCTTTCAATGCCATTAATTTTTGCTCATATTCTTCTTAAAAATTTGAAATCTCTCCCTCACGCTTCATATGACTAAGCATTTTATCCGTCCTTCGGGATGAAGTAATTTCTTGACATGTTTCCCGGATCTTTTTCGCCCCTTGTTTCCAAATAAATTCTATACTGAATTGTTAAACCATCTAATTTGCTGGACATATTCAATTATTCCAATTTTCGTTCCACCATCTTCTGTTTATGCTGCATTTTTATTTCACATTTTTTGCACTTCGCCACTTCAAAAATTTTTCAGAAAAAGTCGGCACCAAACAAGTGCCGACATCCACAATCAGTTTTGACAAATTATCATCATGTATGAACTGTACATTTCTGCTTGCCATAAATGAAGTAACCATATTATATCGTCCGCAAAATTTGTAAGTCGAAGTATTGAGGATTATTAAATTTGAAAATATCTACCCAGTAATCAAACATGAACTTTGCAAGGGAGGGTGTTATAATTAATTTAGATCTACTCATCCAAAATTGATACCAATAAAAATCGATTTTCTGTGAAATTCAAAATTTCTACTACCCATTGTTTTTCGCGAATAAATTTAACTACGGAATTGTTTTTAATAAAATTCGAATTAATTCCTTGGAAAATGCAAAAAATCGCACTTATAAAAGAGAAATGACTATGAAAATGTATCCATTCCATTTGTTTTCTCTCTCAAACAGGTGGCGGTATACTTCGAGAACTTCATCAGATTTCGGGAATTATTTCGAGAGAATTTCTCGAGAATTTCATCAAATTTTGGGGATTATTTCAAGAAAATCAAACAACTGAAGGAAAAAGGTTTTCGAGAAATCCAACAGATTTCTTGGATTCTTCCAAGAAAATCAAGAACGACAACTGAAGGGAAAAGGTTTTCGAGAAATTCATCAGATTTCTTGGATTATTTCAAGAAAACCAAGAACAGCAACTGAAGGAAAAAGTCAGATAATCAGATTTCTTGGATTCTTTTAAAAAAATCAAGAAGAACGGCAACCAAAGGAAAAAGTTAAATAATCAGATTTCTTGAATTCCTTCAAGAAAATCAAGAACAACTAAAGCAATAAAACTTTCCAGAAATTCATCAGGTTCTGTGGACTGTTTCAAGAAAACAAGAACAGCGAGCAACTACAGAAAGGAGATAAGATACATCTAATCAATTCCAAGAAGAAAGAACCGAAGGATCAATTTCTCCAAAACAGGTACGGTTCAGTTCGGTATTTAATGAAACATCAGTGTATATGCAAATAAGGCACCTTGATAGCACTTGAAAAGGCAAATTGGTTCACTTGAAGTCTCGAAGAGATTTACCTTTTCATTCTACCTGAGTATGTTAATTGTTTAAATATTTTTACTGGGTTTACATTCTTGAAATTTGATGCCATTATACATTTTCACATGCCTTCTATAACAATCAGTGATAAATAATAAGAGATGATCAATGATAAATGACAAGAGATGATCAGAGATAAAGAAAAGGACTACCTTCCACCAACATGCCTGCTAAGATCCTTACCCGCAACAACCATGCCTACAAGAACACTTTCGAAAAACGGCACATTTGACTTATCTTTTGCGGCTGAGGGACATGAGGCCAACATTCAACGAATTGTGCGATCTTTCTTCTACTTTGTGGTGGTTTATTGTTATTTGTAATCTGGTAGTAACTTATATGAAGCTAGAAATCTTATAGCCTACTCAAACAAATTCTCGATATTGTTTGTATCATTGCTGTCTTTATCATTTAATGCGAATTGTATTCATTTTTCGGGCAAATTCTTATTCGTGTCTTGCACTCATGCTAAGCTGCGCGTCAATATGTTTACCTCTCCTTAGACTCTCTGATGACGCTTATGTTTCATCATACGGTATTTTTTCATAATGAAATGAACCATTTAATTTAGCAAAATCATACCTCAGAATTGATTGATAGATTAAACTCAATGATATTTTTTCATTTTACGACTAGGGTAGAGAACTGGTAAAGCTGTTCTCTGATGATACCTAGTAAGAGCATTTGTCTTTTCCATTTTAGGTGTAGAGTTTTCATTTGTATTCTCCTTTTAAAGAGAGAAAGTGACATCTATAAAGATGAGTCAAAACCGATGAATTAGTCCGTGAAACTGTGACGTTTTGTTATGCCAAGCATCCGAAATGATTTTTCCATATTTCAACACACAGATATAGCTCCATTTTTTGGATGTCATCAATAACCAGCTACTTTTTTTTTGCTTAATTAAAAATCAAAAGTTTATGACTATTCTTAACATCAATAGTCCATTGAGACACATAACTTTATGGAATTGTTCAGTGATATAGGCTCTTTCTTCGAGCTGGAAACATAAACTGTTATGTGGTAACAACTTTCTTTTTTACAGGTATTTACTCCGAGTATTGGAACAATAAATACGAAAAAGATCTGCTAATCAGCAATGGCAAATATTATCAAGAATCAGATTATCAAGCATCTTTCAAAGTAATTTCTGAATATGTTCTTTCATAAATTTTTCTGAATTCGTATTCTTTCTCTGAACATGTATTTTTGAAAGAAATGCATTTCACGAAATATATATATATATATATATATATATATATATATATATATATATACAACCAAATTTGTGTTACGTTACACCAAATTTCAGATTTGTTCGAAATATTACAGCTGATCAGATCAGCGTACAGATTTTGAGTGGTAAAGGAGAATTAAGGAACATCGAGTTGAATGAAATTGTCTTAAGTGAAGTTAGTTTTTTTTTTCTTTAGAGTATCGCCGTTTCATTAGTTCTTTCTAAGGTATTTTTGTTATTCTAGATTAGACCAGAAATGTTATTTTTTGTTTATTGAATAATTCTAAGCCTTAAACTGATAGATTACCAGACTTAACCCACTCCCTTAATCTTTCAAATTAAAAACTGTATGACAGTAAGAGAGTTATCCAGGAGGAATATTCGTTGGAGCATTTGTCAGATGTAAGCGTCCATATCTAGCTTTTTTGTTATACTGTCATTTTACTTTAAAAAACTCATATTTTCTGAACGGTCCGTTTATAGTACAAAATGGGCACCTCAACAAATTAGTGTCCTTTTGTAGGTTTTTGTTTGTAGTTTTCATAAATAAAACTTGTAGGTCCTTGAATTACCGACATGGTTACGAATCAACCGAGCACTTTGCAACAGAATAGCCATCAAGATTCCATGGACGAAGCTAAAATCACAGCCAGTGAAACTAGTAACTTTTTCTTTTTGTACTAATATGAAATTAGCTGAATTGGACAGAAAAGAAACGAATTTCAATCATGTTTATAATAGTTTTCTCAAACTAAAATCTGTCCATTTTAGAGAGTATTCCCGATTTTATCTTTTATTCTACCATAATATATTTTCAGTTCATTGATGAAATACGGGTAGAAGTCGAACTTAGTTCAGAAGAAGTTTTTGAACATGGCTCAAATCCTTTGAGGTATATTTTTTACTGCTAAGATTTATATATACATACTTTTCAAGTAGAATATCCGTAATGCCTGTTAGGGTTTACGAAATATTATTTCAGTGCCTTTGGAGATCCAACATACGGGTTTGCTAATCGAGTTGTAGAAGGAATGTCACTTTATGTTAATTCAGTGGAGATTAATTTTGATTCTGGTGTTTTTCGAGGTTCACTGGCGGTAAGTTGCTGAACATCTTATTTGTATGTCCAACTATGGTTTCACTGTAAGACTTTTATCAGAAATACTGGTATCATGAAGTTTTCTTTTTAGCTCACGAAATTGGCGGTTGAAAGCAAAAGTGCGGGTTGGCAAACAGTCAGTGATTTACGATATACTCGAATTGAAGATACGAAAGACAGCAAACTTCTTCTGTTTAAAATGGCATATTTTTTCAAATATTTTCCGATATTATTTGGTGACCTTCTACTTTATGATTTATGCGAACCAAAAAGTTCACTTAGCATTAAGTCAATATTGACTCAAAATATTACCTCACAATATTTTTCATCTCATTCCATTAGTATGCCATTATTTCTCAGGTTACTTGGCAATTATTGCGTATCGAAGCATCTACGCAATCTAATTCAACGGGAAATGCGGTAACCGCTCCATTAAGATTAATCACTAGCAACGGAAAGAGTAGAATCAGTGTGAAAAAGTCCACTACTGGTATGATTTATTAAAGTTCGTATTACGCAGGCATCATTAAAAAATAGCATATAATAATAATTCTCTTACCTGTGTCTTAGTCCGTGCAGAGTACATTGTTGAACTAAATGTAGAAATTAACAAAAAAGAGTTATTTTTAGATGGTAGAGTTCTCAGTGGTCGTATACAGATATTATTAGACCATATTTTATGGATTGCTACTTTGCCACAAGTACGATCCGCTATCACATTTTATGATCACATCATGAGTATTATTAAAGCTGCTCCCAAGAAAGTGTCGAAAATATACCACACGCAGGTTGGACATTTTATTCAAATAATTTAGTTTTTTGTGGTTCCTTTTTGTTTTTTTCGTAAGCAAGTCCGTTTGTCCATTCAGCTTTGTTGTAATTTCTTCAGCATTATTTTACTAATAATTAATCCTTAAAGCGTGTTGAAATAAGTATGCCAGTGACTACATCACATTCCTCAATTACGATTCCAACTGCATTTCGCCATTTCGATGTTCAGCGAACGTCATATCATATTTATGTTGGCAGAATTGATTTTCATCTCTGTGATGATGATCAGACTATAAATAGTATTATTTTTTCCACTTTACTTTTTTAAAAGTAAAAATGTTTTAATTAAAAGGAAATTCTTTTTCGGAAGTTGCTTAGTCAGTAACTTCTGGAGTGCTAGTGATGCAAAGTCTTTATGCAGATTTAAATTCTGATTTTTTTCCACATCACATTCTTGTACGACTTTTAAATTTCTCTCTCTCTCTCTCTCTCTCAATTCAAATCCATTTGATTAATTTAACTTTGTTGTTGTTTTTGATTAAGTTAACAAAATACTTTAACCAAGTTTCAGGTCATCCTGTGGACTGGGACATTGATTGCGGTGCACTACAAGTGTCTTTACTTCGTCTCTCTGTTGATTTTTATCCAAATAATAGTGCTGTATCTGATCGCAGTGACTGGATTCGATATGACAATGCAAATGATTGCTCTGCCTGGGTCCAAAAAATATTGCAGTTCCATCTCTGGAAGCTTTACAATGAATTCGGTTTGATTTATTTTTTCATTGGATATAAAATTCAGGGTGAGGGCTCAGATGCCACTCCCATTATTACTTTTGTTTTTGGCTACAGTTATTTGGTTCATTCATGTTGCAAATTTTGATTTTCACGTGCTATTTTACTTTGTTATTTCCTTTTCTAGATCCCAGTGCACATCCTGAAATAGTTGAAATGTGGCCAAAGTTGATGTCTCAAAATTATGTGATACGGATACATGATATTATTGTCCAGTGTGTGACAGATATGAATTCTAAAAAAGAAACACTGTTTAATCTGTTCATGTCAAATCGTAAACCAAACACTTCTGAAGGCGATGGTTCTCTTTTCCATCTCGAACTTGCTTCTTTCTATCATCCGACATGTAAAAGTTTTCCAGGTAGTAGTTTCTACTGGCTCTAATTGATTCAATAATTTGATATCTTTGATGAACTGCTGTTTTTTACAATTTTGATTAACTGATTTTCAGTACCCGCAAACATCACACATCTTCTTCTTGGTCCATTTTTTTTCGTAGTTGATCAAAGAACGATTCGGTGGCTTCTGTTCGTAATCAATGACATTAAATATGCTTTGGTAAGATCAAGAATCATCTCCCTTATTTTGCAACATTTCCACTGATTTTTAAAACATGGCTTAAGTGTGATTTTATTGAGACAATTAAACTTATATTTACAGCAAATCTCGAACGCACTGCCCGAAGTTGCAAGGATGCCCAAAACATATTTACGTGTTGATCTGCTTATGCCCAAGGTATATGCAAAGTATCCACTGTAATGAAGTTTGCTTCTTCCAACAAAACGATTTTTGTCAATCTTTTTCTGATTTTCAATGCGTTAAATTTGAAAGCGGAGAAGGACGATTTCTATGAGTACTTTGTTATAATAACATACAAAAATTTTCTTCTAAAATTCTTGTTTGCAATAATTTTTTATATTTATTTAATAAAACATAAAAGTGATGTAAAATTTTCAAATCGGACAAAATTACAGATAATAATACCGTTAAAAGAGCCTTTTATGCCGGATAAGCGTTTCGCACGTAGAGTTGTGATAAGCATGAACACTTGGTCAGCTACAAACTGCAAGGCAGTTTTCGGCGACGAATCAGCTTCGTTTTTCAAGTCGATTCCATCGAACATAATTGATTTCATCGATTGTATCGATCTGTTCGTCAACAAGCAACGTTTGAAAGAATTTATCTTTCAATTAAATCAAAATTCGTTGGCGGATGATGGCCAAGGTAATATCTTTTTGCTATTTTTTCGAAGTATGGAATTTCAAAAAACCCAGCACGAAGTACCAACCTTTTAAAAGGTCCAGAAAATATACTCTTTTGTGGCTTTTCATTGTTTGAACTTATAATTTTGAGCTCACTCATCCAAGTTACTGATACCCTGGCCAATAAGGAATAAATTCAGAAATTAATCACCTGTTATACGCTTTGGATCATAAATAATTCCCAGTAAATTTCAGCAATTTTGTTTTCATTATTGATTTTTCAGTTCATGGTTTAAAACAGTTTTAGGTGAGCGGATTTGGATAAGTACATCACCGGTTCAGATAAATACAGATTCCGGAGAAGGAGGATGGAGTACGCCCTTGCTTGCTGGTGTTACTTTTCATGCGCTTCTTAATATACAACCAATGAAGGTTAAATATTCGAAATTCATTTTAGCTTTTTTAATGTGGATACTTGTTTTTTAAAAATTTCTGGACTTAAATATCTTTGATTTTTTTTCGACTTTTATGTCAAATGTCCAAAAATTAAAAAAAAACCATGTCAATAAAGGAGAGGAATGGTTCTTGTAGTATCGCTTTTCAGGTAAACGTGGCACTGCAATCGATGTCGAAAATTCGAGTTGCAGTTAATCATTTTCAGTTTGTTCAGATCATGAATCTGATTTCTGACATATCAGATTTTGTGGATCAACTTGTTAATGACCAGAAATTTTTCTCTGCTGATCGTAGTAATGGCAGTGATGTAACAATTGAATTGGTTTGCTTCTTGAAAGAGGTATATTCATTCTTGTTAACGATACTAACACACTGTAGTCTTAGTTCAGTTTACATAAACATTTTCTAAAATAGAATGTTAAATAAATTTTATTTTTAAGTGAATTCAACTGATTCCAGACTGAACTTAACATTATACTGCCAAATGAGCGAATTCCAACACCGTATGATGTTCGAAAAACAGTGCAATTACCAACGACGTCTTCAGATGGCTAGTTTCTTGTTTTTTTTTCTGCAGAATTTTTGTGAATTTTATTACAAAACAGTAAGCATGTTTGCCGGCAGTCTTTTAAGTATTATTGCATTGCATGTTTCATCGAAATTTCAGCTCAGTTTCTGTAAACTCATTTTAATGTTTCACGCATCATTACACAAAACCAGAGATAAGGCCCCAGAGTAAATATTACATTTATTATTTTATAATATATAATATAATATGCACGCAACTTGAAGTACAAAATTGAATAGATTTGTGGATTTGCTAGATGATGACAAATTGATCAGTACCTTTCTGATTCTTTCCATTTCTTGAGGTTTCATGGTTATAGTATAGAAAATCCGAAATTATTGCTGTTTATGGTCCTGTGTTTGTACTGAATCCACATGACTATCTGCCATAAATTCCACGAATTCCTCCTTATCTTTTGATTCAATGCGTACATAAGGTGGTAACTGAGACCGAATTTTCTCCAAATGTTTGTCAAATCGTGAAGGTCGTTCGACCTAGTAAAGATGTTTTATAATTTTTATTTAGATAATTGCACAGTTTTTGTTGCTTTGTGTTCGCTTTGAAATTCATCTTTACTGATTTCAAAAAAATTTATTATTGCTCAACTAAGGTTTATGTTTACTGAGAATTTTCACTAGAGTTTTTAATATTTATCTCGAATTCACTTACGTATTCACATAATTAGTGATCTTTCATAGGTATTTATTCTAATACTCACTTGACTTCCTTCCTTCTTGAGGCTCTTGCCAAGTTTAACTATTTCTGTGGGTTTCGTTTTTGCTGGTAGACGATATCGTAGAAAAGGTGATGTCCGATATCCAGGAGGTCGCCGTGAAAGACGCATAAACCTCTCAGTGTTGAATTTTTTGCTGGGAAAACCATGTGGGTGAATATCTAGAGGTTCAGGTGTTGGTGCAGTTGTTGATGTTGTAGTTGTTTTTGTTTTCAGCGGCAATGTTGAGATTTTGTCAGCTTCTGAAACATAGTTTAGAAATTTGTAGTGCTTTAGAAATTTTTCGATAGGGAGGATTTTTATGTTTTCTTCATAAACCAGATTGTAATTTTTTAACACATACTTGGCACAGATTTCAAGCAGCAGAGTGGTGGTTGTGGTACGTCTCTATTTTTGGGACATACATCTTCCACATTATTCATGTAATTCGTTTGACAGATTAAATTGGGCTCCGTTGTAAGGTTTATTGCGTCTTTGCCATTCATTACGTGAAAGCCATCTTGTAGACAAACCATTGGATTTTCTGGATTAGTGTTAAGGTATTATTAAAATTAGTACTATGGTATTATTTAAGTATGAAATATCACTTTATGGTCTTAATCTACCACCTTTTAACCCCATTATTAGTATAATTCTTAAAAAAAAACAGACCTTGCAATCGAACCATTAGGTAATCTGAACCAATGATCGCACTTGGTTCGATGGTATGTATTTTATTGTGCGACAGGTCTAGAGTATGCAAATTGGCTAGGTGTGCGAAGCTTAAGGGCTAAAACATAATAATTTGATTCTGTTTTAGATGGTTTTAAAAGTGTATGGATTAAAGTTTGACTTAAATCTTATAAAAAGTTCTAGATAGTATAAGGGCCATAACTGTAAGGCGAAATGATCAGCAAGCTGCAAAAGATATTACATTACCTCTATTGTCTTGATGTTGTTGTTGGCGAGGGATACCTGCCGTAGGAAAGGTGTACCTTGAAATAAGTTTGGTGATACAGATCCTAAACAGTTATTTCGTAACCACAATAAAAGTAATGGTGTTGTTGCAAATGCTCCTGATGCTATATCCTGAAAAACTTTTTCTGATTATTTTGATATAACAAAATTGAGATAAGTGGAATGTTTTTGACTTACAAACTCCAAATTTCTGTTTCTTAACATAATTTTTCCTTTCATTAAACAATACACAAAAAATATGAAACCTTTATTTGATTGCCTTCAAGGTTGAGATGTTGTAGATGTTCTAGGCCGGAGAACATGTCACCTGTTATCTTAGTGAGATAGTTATAGCTCATATCGATAACCTGTAGAAGCTTTTTTGTAATTTCATCGTATTACAAGAAATAACTATAGTGTTAATAAATAGCAGATTTTTCTCGGCAGTTTTGGAACTGAAATCTTTTCATTTCAATATCGCGAAAAAAATTGATAAAATTTTTACCTGAACTTGTTTGAATTGATGTAGCACTCCTGGTTCGATGGTTTCTAAATTATTATTACTCAAATAAAGGTAGCGAAGATTCTCGGCCTTTGGCATGAAATCACTTTCAATCATAGAAATTTTATTTCCGGTGAGTGAAAGAATTGTTAGACTGCTTAGGTTGGTTAACTGCATGTTCCCCAATTGTTTAATCTGAACTTAAAATTTTTATTACAAATGGGCACATGGAAATGATCTGTTTAGTGCTTTTCATTTTATTTATCTACAACCCGAAGTCACATTTTGAGTTTTTGGACCAATTTTTGAACTTTTTAAAGAGGATCGAAAATACTTTCAAGCGAGTTATTCATACAGTAGTTGAAATACCATATTTACAATACGGTTTGTTATCTGAGATACGAATTGGATCAATTTTTTTACTTTTTTAAATAATATGTGAGACTACCAATAAGATTTTAATTTTTTCGATTTTTTAATTATCTCTTAGTTGCTTACCTCATTGTATTTCATGTGTAGACCAATAAGATTATCCAGACCTTGAAGAGCTTCAGAAGGTACAGCTGACAAGCAGTTGTTGTCTAAGATTAGGTTTTGCAAAGTGTTCTTCACATCATTGAACACTGCTCCTTCGATGTTGCAAATCTGAATGAATTTTTCTCGGAAGAGCACACTTATTTGCTAGTTTATTTCCTTAGTTTAGAAATGGCGGGTATTGAGAAACTTCAAATACCGTCACCTTTGCAAAGTTCGTTTAAAGGAAGTGAAAAATCAAAAATTTTACCTGATTACATTCAAGATTTAAGTCGATCATGCTGGACATATTCTGGAAAGCAGGTTCCTTAATATCCCCAATATTGTTACAGCGTAGGCTCAGTACGCGTAGAGCACGCATTCCGATAAGCGAATCAGTTGGAATAGCAGTGAGCTTATTTTTAGAAATAGAAAGCTCAAGCATGACAGATTCCAAACCACGGAATGCTTGTGGATGCAGCGCACGGATACGGTTATTGTCGAGAATC
The DNA here is from genome assembly GCA_013365375.1 of Litomosoides brasiliensis. Taxonomy (NCBI): domain Eukaryota; kingdom Metazoa; phylum Nematoda; class Chromadorea; order Rhabditida; family Onchocercidae; genus Litomosoides; species Litomosoides brasiliensis. Next base: position 41,812 of record JABVXW010000264.1, on the reverse strand, counting down.
AACTTCTTGATCCGCAAATTTCTGAACGCATTCCGTCCGATCTGTGTTCCGCAGTTTAGAGTTTAGTAAAAAAAGATTTTGATGTGAAATCTAGAATTTAATACTGAAGTAGTTTGCAAAATCCTAAGTTGCTTTAAATATTTGATCAAATCTATCTTTTATTTTGAAAATTATCAAATCTATCTTTTATTTTGTAATTTTTCAAAATCTGACCTCAACAATATTAGCATTTTCAAGTGCTAGCTCGCGTATATCAATTGGTGTTTTTTTGAGCTGTTCAACCACAGCTGGTCCATTTTGGCCACTACATTGGATTACGACACCATCAATATAGGCAAAACATGAACAAGTTGTTTGATTCTTCAAAAATGTCGGGCAGAATGCTAATGCGCAATTGACAAATACACAAAGAAATAGGGTCACTTGGTAGTTCATAATTTTTCAGAATTGAAATTAGGATTTTAAAATAAGTTATTTCGGTGGTCAAGTGATTAGTAGGTGAAGATTGTCCTGTAAAACCTGAGGAATCCTTATAAAAGCTGCTATGGAAGTTTACAGTTGAATACAACTGTGTGAATTAGGAGGACGGTATTTTACCAGCGGTTTTCGACAGGAAATGGGTTTTCATCCACGTTTTTTTTAAAACAAGATGAAGTGAATGAATGAGTATATGGGTTTCTGTTTGAGATGAAAACGATTTACATCTAACAGTAAGTGGTGACTGAGGATGCTGTTGATTTGAGGAGACGATGTGGGGCGGGAGTTTACAGAAGAAGTAACAGGTACCAGGAAGGTCGCCGTCCTTTTCGCTTCACACATTTCTATACCTTTTGTGCAATACATCCAAATAATTCAGCATCATCAGCCCATCGCCTTAATGTTGTCAGGTCAAGGCCAACGCCTATGGCTGCTGCTTGTTCTCATCACGGATCCGTCTGTCCGTGCTGTTTTGTGAAACAAAATTTTATACAACAGTACTTCTGTATATACACGTGCATAGTGCTACTGGAAAACAAACTGTGAGAGCACCTTATTAATCAGTGATAGGTGACACTATTTCAAGAGTGAACTTTCGTAACAGCCTCATATGACTCATGCTGATTCTAACTCAGTTCCTTAAATATATCCTCTGATATCTGATTCTATACATCTTTACCATTATCTCAAAAAAGGATTCGTCGATTCACTGTGACTTGAAATCTTATTTAATAGTAAACTTTCGGATTTATTATCGATCAAATGGTGCAACATTATTAGGAAAGAAGCATATTCTCTCGGAATAACCATAACTACCTTAAAAAGATGGAAACTTTGATAGTTTCTTACATTAGTGTATTTCCCACTGATAATTTTTTATATGTGGTCGGATCCTGTTGGATCAGATTTTATTAGTCTCATTAACACTCCAGTTTTTAAAACTGTATAACGAATAGAATAAAACTACAGCGAAATTTAGTGCGAATTAAAATAATTTTTAAAATTTCAAAATTGGACTCACTATTTTACATATTTGAATTATGAACATCACCGCTTCGACATTATTTTTAAGTGTAGAAGCATATCCTTAAAAGGTATGATTTGCAAATCGTTTATAATAGATTTGCTGAAAATAAAAAATATAATATTGCCATTTCCTCGTCATCCATATAGTCATCTGTTCTACATCGAGAAAACTGCTCGAACCCCGTTGGTGTTGATAATACCACACATTCAATAATAACTAATAGTTTAGATGATCTATACGGACATTATCCACATTTATCTCGCCCTTTGTCCATACGCATTAAATTTGTGAGCCATTTTCTGATTAGCAAATTTATGCTTATTGTAAACCTTTCCCAACATTTCTGGTCATCAATTCGGATATTTTTCTGTGTTTGGACACTGCAGAATTTAAAACTGAAGCAAAGGACGATTGGGAATGAATTTTTCTCGTTAAAATTTTCTATTTCCATTGTTTTGTCTATGTTGCGGCTGCCATGTAAGGTGGTCCAATTTTTTTCTTTAGATTTTTTAATTTTCAGAAACATTGAGGAGCAGAATTCAGACTTCTTTAGTTTCTTTTATCCCTTACTATTAGTCTTTATAATTTCGTTGAGAATTTACAATGTTAAAAATAAAATTTTTTATAATCTGGGTCTATAAAACTGAGAATAGAATTGAACTTCATATTTGTTTCATTAGTTAACTCTCCATATTTTGAATAGCAGCAAAAAAGTAGGACTAATAATGCACAAATGATTTAGATTAAGTGTTTTTCGGAACTGATCCAAGATTGTAGTATTTGAAGCAACCGAACGAGAATCCCGAAGTAGAAAATGAATTTGATCATATGACTTTTTAAAATAAATTAGGAAGTGGAGAAATGATATGCAAATATGCTGGACAGTAATTCAGATGAAAAAAAATACATGGAATGTTGACAAGAAAAAAGAAACTTGAGCACCAAGTTTAAGTACTTATGATCTAAATATTCAATATGATTCCCAAGCTTCTATTTGTAATAACTGGTAGTTCCATAGGAAGTAGGTGCATAAAGCCATGGCTGTCCATCATCAAATCGACCTAGTGTTGGTGCATTCCTGAAATTTGTGACCATCAGATAGATTTGTAGTTGTCGGCTGAGTTTTGAGTCTGCTAAAAACAATGTTCTTCATGTGAAAAACTTCAATGTGATTACTGAAGAAATGTTAGAATCTAACCGATTCCGTCTTACTGTCCCGTAAACCATATCGAGCTGAGCAGCAACATAAGCATTAGTACGCGCTGCACTGTCGGTTGTCATCGAACCATGGCAAGTTTGCAAACGACGATGTTTTGCAATACACAAACCGATAAGCACGGCAGCCATAACAATGGCAACAGTACTTAAACAAATCAAGATAATCACCGATGGAGCTCTTATACGTTCGAGCCTGATAAAAGAAAAAAGATATATCATTTTTTAAAGCAAAATTTATCAGTCAGTTTGAGATCACAAATCTAATCGTTCTAAGTGATTGCTGAAGCAGCGAAATGTGTTGCGTTTGAGATTTGCTAAATTTCTGATTTTTTGAAAATTCTAAAGATCACTAGGGCAAAAGATTTAAAAAAACTAAAATTTAAAACCTGGCCCACCAACTTTATGCACTTATTATATTTTAGATGCCTACTCTACCATCTAACCTCAATGATTACGTTATGAAATGACGCACCTTTCGGTATTATTCAAATCAAAAAAAATCTGCTCTTCACTTTCTTGTGCTGCCTTTGTATTTTCTACGGGATTTTTACCGATGTAAAAATCTGTATCAATATCTTGTGCCGAAGTCATGTGCTCGGACTCCTGTACGTTACTGGCGACAACGATGCTAGGTGGCAGTGTTTGTTCGTCGGATATTTTGTTATTTGCAGATGTTGGATATGTGAATGTTGTGGCTCCGGGTGCAGCTACATATGCCTTTGAAAGTTTTGAGGGGTGTTTTAAGAATGGCACGGGGAATGGATGTATTATGTCAGTGTTATCGAATGAATGTTGATTATTCTTCCTTCCGTTTCTGTTACGCATTTCTATATCATCCGACTCTTTGTTCTCATATCTTTTCGTGCTGGGATTCCGAAATTCAGGAATTGTGCTCGCTTCACTTTCCATAGCATCCGTTAATTGCTCAGTGCTGGACATCTCTGATTTTCTGAGTAAATTAGGTTGTTTGTTTGCGGGTACATTAATAGGGCTTACTGAAATCTCTTCTTGTGTACCGATTTTTTCTTGTTCGCCAACATTAGTTTCTGGTTTGTTTGCCTTAAATCATAAAGTACATTTTGATTTTTATAAATAAATTTAAGGATTGTCCCACATATACCTGAGCTTTCTGTTTTGTGTATACTCAAAACTTTCTTTGAATGAATTCAGGAATTTTTAACACAATGAAATAAAATAAACGCACTTCATTATCAATACTGGAGAGGGGACGAATGACTGGTGCAGTCTCAGGTGACAAAAACTTCTCTCCCTGTTTGAAATTTTTCTCTTCATCATCCATCACAAAATAGGTAGAAGTTCGTGGCGTATTGGTAGCATCAGTAGTATTTCCTAGGCTATTTCGACTAGAATTCTTATGTGTTCCACAGATAACGTCTTCGCTGCTTGCTACGTAAATTCCTACACATTGTTGTAGCATATGGACTCGTTCCGAACAGACCAAAGGATTTTCTGCAGTTAAATTGCGTTGGGCTGGTTTTGTTTTTGATTAAAAATCTGTATACCATGTTGCATGTAATAGCTAGCAATTAGTTCTCACCTAATTAAAAGTGTTACATTTGTCTACTAAATTCAACTGTAAATACCAACCCTGTAAAAGTACTGTTTTTATGCGTCGACTAAATGCTCCGTAGGGTGTACGGACCAGTTTGTTACTGCTTAGATCGATAAAGAATAGATTAACTTGAGCCAAAAATGTTGAGGGTGGCACATCAATCAGTTCATTATTACTTAAATCAAGCATTGCTAAACCTGGGTTGGAGTAAAAAATATTCTCATCGATGGACCGGATCTGAAACATATTTATGTATTGGACTCCGTATTATGTATTAGTTTCATTATGTGAATTCATTCAGAGGTATATATGATTTTTAACCGTTGAAAGTAAAGTTTTTTAACCCTTTCGAACTTCTGATATCGACTTGTATAAGGGCTGTAATGCATAAAATTTTGATAATATGTAATTACGCGAAATGGGAAAATTTCGAAAAACGAGAGAACATAAGCTTTAGATTGTAGTGAAATAGTAGATGATTTTCCAGCACAAGGATTACCTGTAGCATTTAATGTTTACTTGGTGATTTAGAAAGTGACTCAACTTTTTTTTCAGTTTAGATTTTGAAATTACGTGTCCAGAATCTTTCATTTTTTGAAAACAAATTCAGAAAAGCTCTTTAGATTGAAATCGAGCATTTTCCTTCAAAATATTTCATGTATATATACATCCTAAAATGTCTTCCTCGTCATTTTTCTCAATTGTTTGAAGTCTAGGAGCAGTTGTACTTCATAGTGAGGTACTTTCGTTAAAACTACGAACATATAAGATTAAAAAAGAACTAATGGTCAACTATTAATAGCTGTTATAATTTTTTAATAACAATTCTTTTAATATAGAAAACAAACCTGGTTATCCTTGAGGGCTAATTGTTGCAATTTAGTCAATCCATCAAACATTCCTTCTTGAAGTTTTCTTAGGCGATTTGAATTCAAAATCAAGATGACCACGGAACTGTTCGCAAAACTGCCTGGTTTTATGCTGTTTATATGATTTTCACCGAGATATAGTTGTCTTAAGCTTTTCAAATTTGAAAATGAATTTTCCCATAGTTCAGTTAGGTAGTTTCCAGTAAGATCAAGCATTTCGAGTTGTTCAAACGGACTGAACTGGTATGGTAAGATCTGAAATCAGATTTAAATCAATCATTTTTGCTTCAAAGATAAATTTTTGTTCCACTGTCATCGTTAACTTCAGCGGAGAGGTTCTTTTGTTTTTGATATTATTCTCTAGTTAATATGAAAAGTTGTTTGCTGTTTAGAGAGTATTTAAATTCTTTCATTACTGTCCTTTTCATTACTTGTTGAAAATATGTTCTAAACAGTGCTAGAGAGGGAAGAGAGAAAGGAGAAGATAGGAAAATAGTGTTCTATAATTGCAAGATGAGAAAGTAAAAGAACTAATGGGTTTACTAACATCAGTTATTCGATTTCGGGTCAAGTATAGATATCTCAAGTTCGGTACATTGAGAAATGTTCGCTTATGAATAGTTGAGATCTGATTTGATGCCAAATTAAGCAAATTAATTAATGGTAAGTTCATAAATGACAGCTCTCCCAGCGAGTTAATATTGTTATTGTGTAAATGCAATGCCATTAACTTTTTGAATCCTCGAATTGCTATAAATAAAGTTGATAACACAACGATCAATCAGTTCAAGATAATTAGCAAACGTCAACTACTTTGAAAAAACTGTTCAAATTTTGTGTGAGAATTTCAGCTCAGCAGATGTAATCAATGAGTAACTAAATTCCACTTAATGACACATATATTTGTAGCAATTTTGGTAGAATAACAAACAAATAACCAGTTAATAAACGAATGGATAAAAAAGATCAAGGCACCAATAATTTTAATGATTGTGGTGCATCAGCCTAGTTTAGCGAAAGAGTAAATGAAGTGGGAGAAATTTACCTGATGCTGGCACTTCCTTCAAACAGTTCCTGCCAAGATTAATCGTCTGTATACTGTATTTAACATTATTAAACGTATTTTTATGTATCTGGCATATACGATTATTCGCTAAGCTAACATCATATAGCTGCAAGTTATTTACTCATTTATTATGATTATTGTGGTAGAATCTTTCCGGTAGTAAAGGAAGAACTTAACAGTTCTTTAGAGAAGCTTTTCCAAGATTTTTATGGGGAACAAATCGCTAACTGTGATGTAGCGTAGTGGGAGTTTCACTGACACTTGAAAAGGTCGTCTTTTTTTCTTTTGACTGTTCAGCCGGGTATTATTAGAAAAACGTTACTTTCAACTTTAAATCGTGCGAATATGAGGCAAAATGGGAGAAAAAAATCATACTTATGCATGTTGAGATGCACTGGAGGGTTACTTGCAGGGTTACGTTAGGGTTGTGTTGTTCACATATAAGCATAGTACGTACTTTCATTTTTGGAATTTGTAAGAAAAATAGTGTGGTGCCTAAATTAGGTGATAAACAAAAATGAACCTCTGGTAATGGTGGAAAGGCATGCTCAGCTTCAATATCACCAATTGAATTATTGGACAAATCGAGCCGTAATAGTGCTGATAATGGTGTTAGTGCTTTAGATGGTAATCGAGTTAAATTGTTATGATGTAATATGAGTTCCTGTAAAACACTGTTCATCCCCAGGAAGCTGTTTTCGTCGATATCTGTAATACCGTTATATGACAGATCCAATTTCTTGATAAACAGTCCAGAAAAAAATCCGGCAGGAATATGTTTCAGTCTAGAGTGCTTCATTTCTAGCTGTTGAATCAGACCCAAATTGATTTGATTGCCTCTTAACGTGTAGGCAACGTGGGATCCATTAGTATGTGAGCATTTGAGGATTATCCCATTCTGTGAATCTTCACAACGACAAATCGATGTAATGACATCAGGACAAGCCAATGAGAGCCGCATAGTGCTGACAAATAGGACAAATCTTCCGAAAAATTGATTGATTGTATCTCGTTTTTTCAACCACTGCTTTCCCCCACTTCCCGCTAATTTTCGTCGTTGCTGTGATCGTTTCTTAGCACAGATTCTGATTCTGCCCCTCTTGTGCGTCGAATTGAGACCTTTGCCATCACTATCATCGTTATCGTCGCCTTTATTACTGTTGTCTTTATCACCAACATTATGAACGTCATCGCCATTGTAGGGTCTTCTGACTACTGCATATCTGCTGCTACCATTGGTTCTTTCAATTTTATCTTCCGTTTTGCAATCACAGGCGCCGCTTTCTTCGTAACTATCACAAAAAGTGTTGGCGCACATCACAAGCGTCAGTGCTTCTGTACGTTGTCTGCGTAGATGCAAAATTGTAACTTTACCGCATGATGATTCTGTCATCGAGATAAATTTGGAAGATCGTGGGATGAGTTGTTCGTCTGAAACAGAATATCGAGAAGTAACATAAGCATCCGTGTAAAGTGACATCTGTTTTACCGCTGTAATGGTACATGTGCTATTGATAATGACAGAAATGCACAGTTGAAGTTATAGTGGTAGTAGGAGAAGTAACCTTTAAATAATAGTTGTGTTATTTGTGTGATATATCTATGATGGCGATCGGAGTGGATACAGGTTGAGTGGCCCGAAAATTGTGAGATACAGATAATGGTGGGCGACTGGAGAGGGAGGGGTCGTCGTCAAATTTTCATGCCCAGTCGGCACCTGTAGACACCGGAGAGCAGCTCAATACACTAAGTGGTTAGATAGAAAAAGAATGGGAGGACCTTCCCCATCTTGGTAGGTCAAACGCATGCATAAGCAAGGTCGACGATAAATGTACTTTACTGGTCATCTAACTACCTTTTTACCACACGTCCCCCTTGCCTTTCATCTGTCCCCTCTTCTGGCGCGCCGATACCTCTCTTCATCCTTTTAACCAAACCAAAATCGCTCTTAAATTCCCTTTTTAGGTCGTTAAATAGTTCAATTTCTCAGTAGCATCTTGCCTCTTTCCTTCTCTTTTGAAATTGATCTCTATGTTCGAAGCATTAGTCATTTCAAAAAAAGTTTGCAACACTCACATTTCAGTTTTAATATCGATATGATTTACTGAAGCGAGGTGTGTTGCATTGATTAAGAAAAGGTTCTTAATGAGAAGGTCACTCTTGCAAGAGTTTACCTTTGTGCGTACTGTGGGTCCACCACTTTGATTAATTATCGTAGTTTACCCTCTCAGGAAGTAATCTCTCAATAGTATATGATTCGTAAATCTACTTGAAGGGATTTCCTGACTTTCTTCTGTAAAATCGAATTGCAAAAAATTGTGGTATAGATTTTATATTAGTAAAACTCATTTTTGGAATTGGGATTATAAATGGTGTACTTTGGAATTGGAGTATCTGGTTTAGGAAGCTCTAAAGAAATTTGTTTGTGGTGAAGTTGAAGGTCGAAAACAAAATTGTTTTATAAATTAAGTTAATCAAAGTGTGGAATTTGAACATATTCGTCACTGATTGCTAAAAAAAATGTTTACATCTTTGAAGTGAGGAATTATTTTTAACAAAACACTGAAAAATCAGACAAGAAAAGTGACGAAGATTGTTCAGAATAATCAAATGTAGTAGCTCTTCGAGATGAAATCTTGAACTCACGAAATATTGGCATTTCACGTCACAGATCATAAATTCAAAGGTCTGCAAGGTCTCTTTTTTTTAATAGCCACAGTCGTTTGTATCGTTATCCTTGGTTGGTGTTGTCAAAAAAAAAATAATTGATGGTATTATGGTCTAAAATTGGCAAAAAATGAATTGCTTTTATGCAGCGGTCTATTTTCAAGGTCGTGAGTTTTAGACTACATCAGTTTACACACTATGATGAATGATTGTGTTAACGTTGATTACGCCCCTTAATTCCCGACTTCATGGTTTGCATGTCAAATGCATAAACTTGATCTACTTACTGGCGATTATTGAAAGTTAGCTCGTGGGGTTTTGCGGAACTTGTCAGGTCATTTTCCATGCTTCACAAATATTCTAGTTCAGAGTGGTTCAACAACCACCAGCTTGGAGGAAAGGAAAAGGAATTCAAAGTTTCTATAGTTTTTAGTTTTCTGCATATTGAAAATAAACTATTAATTTGAAAAACTGAATGTCACTTTACAGTTAGTACTGGACAAAGAAAACCTTTGAATTGTTGTATTATCTTCATTGTTATCTCGAACCATAAGAGTGTTTTATGTTAACTTTAGGAGAGTATTGCATTGGTAGGGCTTGAGTAAACGCCTAAAAAATCTGATCGTCGTGCTGTGTCATACAAACAGACAAGTGAGGCAAACACTTATTCATGTCTGTAACCATAGCAAAGTTTCTGTTTCTGTGTTTAGTACCACGTCGTGACAGTTTTCAATTAATAATTTTGAGAGTTGAAGGAGAAAGAATAATGAACAATATAGCATTTTCCGTAGTAAAAGCTCTAACAAGCAAATTTGACAAATTTATACCGCCATTAATCTAATAACTCTTCCAATTTTTTATGCACGCAGGCCATTAATAGTGTGATCAAAAAGAATGTGGTTATCAGGCTTCTGAAGAGTGATATGAATCTTACTTCCGGGGTTTGCTTAACAAACAATGCGTACTTTGAACGGATATTTAGAGTTTTCAATGGTTCAGACTCAAGAGAAAATACAAAAATAACTTAATGTAGAGTTACAAACAAAACAATAGTGTGTACAGTGAAACAAGGTTTTGCAAAGACAAAAACATAGACTAGAATATAGCGTAAAAAGAACCAAGTTAACGTTTGCAGCAAAATTTGAATATTTTGATACAAAATCGAACACATAACAAATGATATACACGTTTCGTTTTTCACTGAAATTCTAGTAAGTTGTTAAACACTTTCTTCACTGGGAAGGTACTCAAAACAACAAAGACCACTGATAATTCTCCCCGTCACGAAGATTATGCTACAAATGTGAAATTAATATTAGAATTAATTTTACGTTTAAATTTTAAAACTCCCTGAAAGATGCTGGCGATGTCTTGTAAGAGGAGTATCTATCTTTGATCCACTTGTGGTAAATTGTTGCGGTTGAGACATTTGACATGGATTCACTAGTGAATCTTCATCCATGTTTGGTTCTGTATCTCCGAGGCGCTTTCGTTTCATATATATACATGTCAAACTCAAGACTGCTATAGAAGCTGCTCCAACAAAACCTGAAGTTGATTTAATGAATTTTTTTTATTCACTTTTTCTGAATTTCAATAACTTATATAACTTTATTCCATAGTTTTTTTACACAGACTGATTTTTAAATAATCAGAACTAACCAAGCAATAAAGCAGTGTAGTACTGGACCCGAACCAATTTCTCAGCTCTTTGTTTAGTCTGGGTAAGGTCGTTAGTCACTTCATTGATGTCGTATGGGATAAAAGTAGGCTTCATTGGACGTTTAAATGTCGGCAAATTGTGTAGTATTTCTTCCACTGTTTTATTAGCCTTGAAGATAAAATTACGAATAGCGGTGAAGTGGCAATATAAAAAACATTGATGATGCAGTCGTTATCAATTGTTCAAGTGGATCCAGAAATTATCAGTTAGTAAGTCAGATTATGTCACTGAAATGGGATTCGAATTGATTCCATATAAAATCTAGACAGCTTAAATACTTAGCATGAAAACTTACATCGACGGACAAAGCAGCAATCAGTCTATGTCCATCCCTGAGAAGATGCTGTTGGAGTTCGCTGGGAAGGAGCGTAAAATCGGGTACCTCGCCACGGAATAGAGCATCAATCACCGGTTTCGGTATCTTGCTGATATTATAACCCGGTGGCAAAATTCTCATCACTTCGATTATCGTTGACGATAAACCTTTCGATTTTTCCGCTGACATGTTTTTTAATTGATACGGAGCACTATTTATTGCCAACTTTGATATATAGGAATCCTGGAATTTCGGGGAAAGAATTGCAAAAAAATTCAAATTTCCCGTCTGAAAAATACACAGAAAAATAGAAAATTTTTGGAGAAGCAAATACTCTTAACTCATCTGTCAGAGCATGATATATCAGCTTCTTGTATTACCTGGTTTGTGAGTGCCTGTAGTGGCGTTTCCGGTGATGGTAGATAACTGGATGCAGCGGTCACAAGTTTTCCCCGTTTGGCAGTATCCGCTGCTGCATATCCGCGTTTGAGATATTCCTTCATAATTTTGTCCAATGTTTCCGGAGGTAAACCAGGAATTTGTCCACCTCGCAACACGTATGCTAATATACCTGGTGGAAGCTGAAAATTTCAAATTTGTTTTTTGTGTTTTTTCAAATGTCATCATCCATTGTTGTTTGATGTATGTGATAGGCTGACTCGTTACCTCTATCTGCCCCTAATAACATCTTGAATACATATGCGCAATGTACTATAATTGTGCAAGACGCTAGAAAAATGCAAGTTTGAAAATAGAAATTGCATTTTCACGCATTAGGAACGAATACGTGAGAACGTCTGTTAGTTGTTTTTGAAAAAAAAAAATTACTTGCCTTGCTTACGTCGACATCACCCACACCGGGTACGTTAACAACTAAATTCGGAATAGTCTGGATATATTGTTCAATATCTACTGGTCCCAATTGTTTCCCAGTTGCAGTACGAAACAGAGGTGAAGAAAGCTGAAAATGAGTTTTTATTACAGTGTTTAACAACTCGGGCGCAAGTAAATCTAATATACTACTGAGTCTCTTTAACAATGTTTAAATATATGAGGCAGAAATTTACTTGTTCAATAGCATTGTTAACTTTCTGAGCATCATGAGTACGCTCTCCTTTTGCTTTAGATAAGTAATTGACGCCGGGTATACTTTGAATTGAAGGAATAGCATCGGTGAAAGCAGCAATGACTGGTACCATCTCAATTAGGCTCGACGGCTGTGTCGATGCTAAATTAGAGATGAATTTCAATTGCTGAACTTCATTATCATAAGGAGTTTACTAATACATTTAGCACTGATTGATTGGTGAAATATTTCTTTTGAACTGTGCTTACCGACATAGCTTCCATAGTTGTCATGAAAAATATGCCTCGCTTTGCTTATTGTTTCATTGGCTTTCACAATCATTAGTTCTTTTAATCGAACACCGGTATATTTTTCCGGTCCAGCGCACAATACCTCAGTCTGATAGGGTAAGAAAGTCCGCACCTGATTTTCTACCAAATAACTCACCAACCAATCCAATTTTTCATCGCAGTAAAGTGGATTATCTTGAAATTAATTCCATTTATTCAACGAAGATATTAAAATGAGAATTTTTTTAATAATTTCTAGTGTGAAAAAATTTCCAATTTTATAGAAATTGAAAAGTTTTATTCGAGTTTGAAATGTTGGACTTTTATATTCAAACATACCATTTAGCAAAATGTTAGCTATCTTTTCTTTGAAGGTGTTCTTTTCTATTGTTTTGATCAGGTTAAATGATAGATCGAGCCAGAATATATTCTTAAGTGGCGTAAATACATTCTTCTCAATTGTATGGATACTATTGTGTGCCAGATCAAGAATTGTTATTTGTGGAACTGATGTAAACGTCAAGTTTTCTAAGGCACTGAGGGAATTATTTCGCAAACTAAGTTGTTGCAAATTTCGCATCCCATCGAGCATTACGCGTTCTGAAAAATGAGTTCAGACACTTACTCTTAGAATATTAGTAATATAATACAGAGCTGCATCTCTTAGACATTTTATTTCAAAGGATTTCAACAATCACTTTCAAATTTCTGCAATTGCTACTGCTTACCAATCTTCTTGATGGCATTATTAGCTAAGCTGAGAACAACAAGCTCATCCAATGAATCGAAACTGTTCCGTGATATCGTCGTGATTTGGTTGCTCTATAGAAATAATTTTAATCAGTTTGCAGCAAAATTTTATCACATTGCGGTAAAGATAATCCACGATGTTTTAGAAAGCTATTATTTAGAGATAATTAGTGAACCTGTAAATTGATGAGCTGAAGCTTTCTGTTGGAATTAAATGCAAGTGTCTCAATTTTTGAGATTTTATTGTGATTGAGATGAATCTGTCGTAAATTAGATAATTCTTTGAACGATGGTACCTGAAATACCTGTTAAGTTTCTTCTTACAAGTTTCATAGTATTTTACCGAGCATGATGTAAATGATGGTATTACATAAAATCACGTACCAAGTTTGGGATATTCAAGTATTTTGTTAAAATCAATTTTTCAGGCACATTATATATACAGCTTCAGTAGAACTTAACCTTAGTAAGCATATTCTGAGATAGATCCAGAACTTCAAGATTTTTGAAAACTTGGAAGAGGCGTTCCGTTTCAATAGAAGAAATTAAATTATTCTTTAAGCAGAGATGTTCAAGAAGTGGTACATTCATGAATGCCATCGGTGCTATGTAATTTAGTTGGTTGTTATTTATTCGAAGTTCCTGAAAAGCTTTCAGTTGTTATAAGCAGTGAGAAAAGATTGTAGTAATAGTGTAGTGCACATTTCCGTGGAAACACACATATCAACTTGTTTCTTTGCTTTATTCAAATAAGGCAGTTATTTACATGAAGTATTTGTTTGAAAAATGTCAAAAGCCGTGCTCATTTTTCATTTCGATTGAGCAAACTAGGACGATCAGCTGGCAGTTTTTGGGGGTACGTGTTGACCTCATCCCTATTTAGTTCTCGTACTCCCCCTTTGGTATCAATCATTTTTGAATGTTTGCCACTGAATGATAAAAAAGAATATTTTGTAGGGATCATTTTGCACTAATCATGAATTCTGTCTAAAAATTCTCACAATATTTTTGGCCATATGTACATAAATCAGTCATGGATTAGTTTATATTTGCTGCATTAAATAGATTGAAAGATTTCGTTTCCGAGAAAAGGAATCACGTTAACTGATAATGAGTTAATATAATAAAAGCTTTATATTATTGGTACATCTCACTCTTGAAATACTACAAGAATTGTGCCATTTTAAGTGTTTCAAAATTAATATGAATTTTAATTTCGAATATTTTACCTTGAGTAATGGTAAATTCATAAGTTCGAAATTAGCGATTTCTTTGATAGCGTTATGGGATAAATCCAAATACATGAGCCGGATACAGTTTCTTAAGTTCTGTGCGGGTATACTGCTAAAGCAGTTCCCACTCAAATCCAGTAATTCCAGTACGTTCTTGACGTCCAATAATGAATTACTGAAATTTTTACTTTATCTCATATTTTCCATCAGTCTACCAAAAAAATATTTTTTAATTAATTAGATTTAATTATTCATTAGGATATTAATTGATATATAATTGAGCTTGCAATGGAGAGCGGTAGTCTGAAATATCAAATTTTATTCATTTTTAAAGAGAAATTCAGATATAGTTTTAAAACTTAGTGCTGCATGTAACGACCTTACCAAATATCAACCCCCATCTTATTTGTATACATACTCCATTTATAGTAACGTCAGTTGTTGTGGACAGAAAATAATAAGATAAAATATGGAGACAGACAGAGAGAGAGAGAGAGGGAGAGGAAAGGGAAGAATTGGAACTAGGAATTGTGTATTCACAAAAATCCTCTCTACACCCCCAATTTTCTGCTATTAATAATAGTTGACTACCAATTTCCATCTCGTTATTCGTGCTGTTATTACTGGTCAATAGATTCTTAAATAAAATTAGTTCAAGGCCATCTATATCTCATTTGCGGCAACTGTAGTGGGTAATGTTATCATTAGTTATATACTGATTAAAATTAACCAAGTCAATGAAAAACTCATTCTGCAATGTTGCATCGGTTTTTGCGATACATGCGAAACCTGTTCCCTAAGCTGATTTTTTGAACGTAATTTCTCAAACAAAAATAGAAATGATACTTCTTAAAAATTTTTGATTTCATGAACTCAAAATATATTAACTTGAAATAACTACGAATCCACCAAAGTATGACCACTAATATGAGACAGATAAAAAATTTGGAACTAACCTTGAAAGTGAGCAAATTCTGTTTCCTTTGAGGCGTAAATGCCGTAGACTTTCGGCACCTTTCAATGCATTATCTGGTAAATCTGTTAACTAAAATATTTCTTTTTATTTTTAAAATTTCCAGTCGAATTGCTGCGAGTATTTTAGAAATATAAACTACCTGATTGTAATTCAGATTGAGCGTAATTAACTTCGGTAAATAACCAAACAGTGTAACATTTGTGAGCATATTTTCGGTGATTGTCAAATGTTCCAAATTATCTGCTAATTTGGCGAAAGTTGCATCCATAATTTTCTTAATGCGGCACGAGATCAACTGGAGAGACCGTATATTGGCTGATGGTAATTCTTCTAGGATCTAAATTGGAAACTCTAAAATTATGGGGAGGGATGGGTTCATTTTTATTGTTGGTTCTTTAAATTTTATGCCATGAACATTCCAAGTTCGCATTTATAATTTAATTCAAACTGTTTTTTGCTGAGATTAAAAATGTCATTTCTAGAATTGAATTGTAGAGAACGGTTCACAAAGATCCATGGGAACTAAGTTCTGTGAAAGATGAAATGTTATCTCAAGCTATAATCTGAATGAGTTTTGAATTTTTTTGGGTTTTAAAAGGAGTAATTCTTTACATCATGAAATAAGTCTAGAAAAATCTCACCGGCAATGTGGCATTGGTGACTGTAAGTCGTTGTACTTGTCGTCTACCTAATGATTGTATAATATCGGACAAAGATGTATCATCGATAAGACCCTCGCAATCGATATAATAACCATCAGCTTTGTCTTCACAAGTGCACGAATCAAGATTTGGGCAAAATGCTGCCACATAATATAGGAAAACTGTTAGCAGTATTAAATGTCGTGATGAAGAGATAGCCATATCAACTTGAAATACAATGATAAAAAAGTAAGTGCTGAGGTACAAAAAGTCAAGTAGTCGGGCGTCGTCACCTTGCTACCATAGGATTAGTTCCAGAAAAATCATTCCCAAAACAGATTATGGACAAACATTTCATATTACTGTAGTTGTTCGATAGGTTAACAAAGTTGCGCAGTGGATCGTTTGAATAGCAGTTGAAATAGAACAATTAGATAGGTATTGCGCCATCAAATAGTTCGATAATTACACTTCATGAGATCAAGAATTTAGAAGATTCACGTATATAGGCGCGCCTGAATAGTACAGATTCCAGAATTTTCTCTAGAGATATTTCAAAATGCTCTAGCAACTGAAAAATCGTGTTTGAAATTGATACTGAGACTTTTTTGTCGCTATTTGACCTTCAAAATCTATCTGAAATAAAAGAAAATAATTATTGCATGACATGGTATGTAACCCACATCTGTTGATACTGAATGTGTTTTCTAGTGACACAGATTAGACATTTTCCCATACCGGTCATTTACATATACTTAACCTATTACATATAGTCTAGTATTTACGTGTTTTATATCAAGTATATTTATCCTCATTAATGTTCAAAAAAGATGGTACGAAGCATTAATGGTGGAAATGAAGTTTATTTTTAGATATTTTCTTATTATTTCAAAAGCGGAAATGAGTGTATGATTGCATCCGTTTAGTATTTAGTAAATAATTGACGAGAAAGATTCATAAGTTTTCAAAAAATTTATGCTAAATTGTGAAAAAAATCTTGACAGACATGACGCCATCAGTAGCTGGTAAGTTGGGGGACGGAATAGAAATGCATATTGGTCTTGTGGATGGTGCGTCAGGGTAGAAAATGATTTCAATTGTCAAATTTATTTTTATATTATACACCATGTATTAAGGATTATATAAAGAGGAATTTGAAATGGTTTCGCAAAAAGAATTAAAAAAACGCAAAAAATAAATTTTTCTACAAAAATTTAGAAGTGTAGGATGTTATCTGTCTAGCTAGTGCTATTTAAACAGGGTAAGCAAAACTCAAAGCAAGAATTCTATACCCACTCAATGCACCTGTTGATAGAATAAAATATCCGTTACCGGTTCTGTGCAAAGAGGCACAAATAATTTGGGTTACCGGGTCAGCTTCTGCCTTTACTGGCCCCTAGTGATTGAGAGGTATTAATCGCCTTTAGCCATGTCAATAACCCACTCTCCCTCTTCACGCATGCATTTGATACTACAATAACTGTTCAAATTGTCGCGCACAAAGCTATTTCTCCGCCCTTGTGGTTTTGACGTTTGACACTTCATGTTTCGGACCATCAACTGCGGAAGTTATTCGTTGCCCTTACTAGAACTATGCAAAAATACATAGTTCTTACTAGAATTACGCAGGAAAGAATCTATAGGAACGATGGTTATTTAATAATGCTTTATAAATTAATCTAATTTTAAGCTATAAACGAATAAACACAGTGAAGAACATCTAAAATGAATAGTTCACTGATGCGAAACATTTTAAGAATTTGTGGTATAGGCACTAAAGATTTGAATGTATTCAATTCTTTTTTGAGTGTACAGGGAGAAAAGAACTTTCGGGATGGTATTCATCATTTGGTCAGGTCATATTTGTGACACCAATTCTTGGTTTGTGTCCCACTTTTGCCTTTCTTTTCTTCGTTATTTCCATCTCGTTAAAAATAGCAGTTTTTGATAAGCAATCAGTATAAGATGAGATATGGATCGAGAAACCGGTCTCAATGCTACATTCCGTATCATCACTATGGCATTATATCAATTAAATCAGATTGATTACCATGATTTTTGAATGGAAAACAATCAATACGGTCGTGTCTGCACTTCACATACTTCCACAATCCAATAATAATCATTGTACAAACCACTCTATAAGCCTGTCAACTTACGTCACCGTTATTCATAACCAACTTCTGTAAACGAGTTTGTATTTATATTTAAACAACTCCATTCACAAGCCTTATCTAGGACAATTAGATTGTACCGTATACAATCCAATTGTAAATATTGGCTAAGAAAAAGTTTTCATTGTGAAGGAGTTTTAACGAAATTTATGAGTGAAAAATGAAAGAAGTGGAAATTTATATTTCGATGAACGTTTGAAATTTATTTTCTCTATTACTTTATTTCAATATGCCTTTTCCATCGAATACCTTTACTATTAGTTACTCATTCACAGCAAATTGTAGCTGAAAAATGTGGATAACTTCAGAACAATAAAGCAATAACGATAATTTTTAGAAGGCATAAAAATTAGTGATATGTGAACATATTTCTTTGAAACTTTTTAATGAACTACATCATGAAGATTACTGCAATATTCGTTTTCGAAATTGTTGCATTGCATGCAAATATTCGAATGCAAAATATTGTTTTTATGTGAATTCCTTCCGGACTTTTTTTTCAAAAACTAGATCTTTAATGACATCATATGCCTTCTGGAACCTCAAACTTTGTTGCAAATAGTTTTTTATGTTTTCTCAATGCGTAGAGAGATGGAATAGGCGTTAGATACGGTGAGGATGGACAAGAAGTGCTGGAAAATAATCACTCAACTTCGATTCATTATATGTTAAATAGAAAGCTGCACCATTTCGCTGATCCAAGCATTACTAAGCAGTGCTGAAACTGAAATGAAACTTGAAGGAGCTTATTCTTAAAAGTAAAAAAGAAAGCGAACCACTACTGTAATGAGTGTCTTAATTTCACTATTTTGTGAATTTGGGTTCTTTGTCATTTGGTTCATTTCCTTCCGGGAACTGAATTCACTGTTAAAAACGAAGTATAGGAAGAATCTGTTAGAAAACAAAATAAGGGAAGGATCTTGAAAAAATTATGAAAGTAACCTCAAAACAATTGTGTGATTGCAGACACAATTGACGAATTACATTCAGCATATTTAACACCAGACATTTATGCTCAACAGCAGACTAGTGCAGGAGTTACAACATTCCGGTATGAGGAATTCTTTCCAGAATTCCCAGAAGAAATGGATGAAGGTTTGTTTTGCGTTTCAGTTGTCCAATATTTTTATTTTCTGATTTTATAAACAGCAGCAGTTGAAAATGGCGACTGAAGATGACAAAATCGATAATCACATAGCAAAATTGTATTGGCATTCTACAAAGTAAATTACACCGACTGTAATAATGATAGTACAAGCAATCTTTCTTTTTTCTCTTACACTGACTGGAATAAAAGCAAAAACGAATATTGCAATTGCTTACTTCGGATCTCTGTTTCACCTTTTATAATTCTATAGTTTGTTTAATTTTTTGAAAGTAAAATGATGTGTTAAAAAAGAAATTCGTCTTGCAGAATTAGAAGGTGAATCGGACGAGACAATGTCGGCTGTTACAAGTATTGTGGACGAAGAACTAATGGTATTAAAATCTCAGGATAATGACATGTTTGCTGAAGGTAAGCTTTTATAAAATACAAGGTCAATGAAACTAGAGTAATTTAAGCTTTGGAGATACTGAGAGCTGTTAGAAATATAGTTTTCTTTCTTTCGTATCAGTCTTCGCAATACACGTTTCGTTTAGTTATTATCAGCGTCTGTTTAGAAAAAAAGAAAATTTATAAGGCAGTACAGAATTATATTTCCTACTTCTTTACCTCAGATGTACTTATACATTATTTTGATTAGCGAACGAAAAATGTCTGTACTATCCTAAAAACATACCGAATTAAAACAGAGCTATTCTAAAGACGAAAATTACTGTTTGTGTTTTTTCTGATTAAATGTTAACTATTTCTCTGTTAAGAAATTCCTGTTGGTGAAGAAGCCTTTGTTGAAGAAATGTCGAAGGGAAAGAAAATCTGTAAAGAATTTAAAAAACAGGTAGTTTCATGAGCAGTTACTAGAGTTTAAATCTAAATATTTGTAACCAGAGTATTATTCATTGGATCTAATTGGCAAATACTCAGAAATTTTTGAACGTAATTTTGCGAAACTAATTTCTAGGTAAATGTTGTTACTGCAACACTGACAGACTTGAGTGTGGTGGTATCATCGCTCAATAATGTTTCACAGGGAGCTGGATGCATTGCAAAGTGAGTTTCGAACGACTCAGAATTTTGCCAGTTGATGCTTAAGTTTTAAAGATAGCTCAGATTTCTTCATCATCGAATCGAGCATTTCAGACTATTATTTGCAGCAATGATGACATAAGTTGTAACATGTAAATGTCCTAGCAGTTGATTCCGCTTTTTAACATTAGTATTTGATCTTCATCATCAAAAAAAATCTACAGGAGATTGTTACTGGAATTTTTTACTGGTGAAATAAGAGAGGCAAAATAAACTAGGGTTTCCATATCGATAAGGTAAAATAAAGTGATAAAGTAGAGGAAGGAGGTAAAGTGAGCATCGACTTCTGTTTCTATTGAGTCAACAGTTACAATAAGCTTAAAGACATTATTTTGAAGATCCTTTGGATGCTTTAGCTTGTTCTTGTGATTTTATTAAACTTATTAAAGAAGATAATCTTAGATATATTGTGCATTACGGTATAATTACAGAATTATGTTAGCGTTTATTTCTGTACATCAACGTATTGCTGTGTTAAATTTCTTGAATTTATATGCTTCCAAATTTTAGGATTGCAGTTCATCAACATTTCAATAGAATATTGGGCGATCTTTATGCTGAAATAAGTAGTGAAGAAAGCCACAATTATACTGGGAATACTTTGGTGGATAGTGATAAAACTACCGTTAAATTTCAGTTTTATTCATTACCCGATAATCAACGTCCTTCATTAAAAGTTGGTCTTTTTTCTGAAAATTTGTTGTTGTTATTGTTCAGATCCTTGAACATTCTTTGTTATTATTCAAAATTTTTAAAATTTCATTTTCAAAAATCAAAAAGAATTTTTAAAATTTTTAAAATTTCAAAAATCAAAAAAAATTTTTATAAATGTAAAACATTTATAGATAACCTTAAAGCTGATTAGTTCCATTGTTTTTACCCTTCTCTCCATGTATTTTGAAAGTAGTTAATTATTTATTGTGGCTGAGAAGTGAGTGAAGTACATATATTTCATCTAATCAAATTTTCCTACCTTTATGACATGTGTAAATAAACGAAGCTTGTGTTGGACAGACTGGTTCCACTAGTTAAAGACCAGCTTGCATATATGTTTACATTATGGTATAATTGCTGCTAGAAGATGTAAAGCATCTGTTACTCGTGACAGTTTCATAACGATATTTCAGATACAAATTGAAAAATTTCGAGTAGCACTTGATGATATTATTCTGAGGCATCTTTCCGCTTTCGTATATGATAATGAGAAGACTAGTGTCCGACTGAATTTGAAAATTAAGTTGGTCGATACACAAATTATTGCCATAGTAAGTTAATTGTGTCTACCAGACTTTCAGTATTCCTGAAAGAACAAAAGGAATTATGATACTTTTCTGACTAATGCTGTTGCATACACTAAATTATCTGCCGTTCTTGTTCTTCTAAAATATAACTACGGTAGAAATGAGCCGAAATGACTATTTTGATTCGGTTTTTTATTATTATTGATAGATTGAGAGGAATTTTAGAAAGTTTGTAGATCTTGAATTTATTAAACAGTGACGAAGAATTAGATTATTTTTTACTATCATTATGATATTATTATGCGGAAAGATCCGACCAATTATAACGATTATCAAGGAGAAATACATTTTTAAGAGGGGAACTGTAAACTTTATATGCATTACTATACTGCAAAATTATTGAAGATTGGGTTTTAAGGGAGAATAGTGTTCGAAAAGATGCTGAAATTCTTGATTTTTTCAGGACCCGAAGTCAAAATCATTACGAATCAAATTGAACGATTGTGTCATCGAGCACGTGGAGGAAAATGATGTGATCATTTAGGATTCGCCACAGTGAATGTCATTTATTCTCTTAAAATTTGTTTAATTTTAGCTATCTTTCTGTCCATTTTTGCTTCTTCATTTCAAAAACGTATGTCTCTTCTCAATAGAAGCGCAATAATTTCCTCAATAATAATTGACTGTATACCTCTGTTAACTGTATATCTTTACTGACTAAAATCACTAATTTTATTGACCTTTACTGACTGAAATTACTGACTTTACACCTTTACTGACTGAAATTACTGACTTTACACCTTTACTGACTGAAATTACTGACTTTACACCTTTACTGACTGAAATTACTGACTTTACTGACTGTATACCTTTACTGACTAAAGTCACCAACTTTATTGACTTTACCTTTACTGACTGAAATTACTAACTTCATTGGTTGTATACCTTTATTGACTGAAGGTATATGTAATCTATTTTTGAATATTAGTTGCAATGGTGTTTGGAATGGAGATGAAGATTGAAGAAAATTTTTGCTTTAAAATGCTTAATGCATAATCAAGCTAAACAGGAATATACGGGGAAGCTTTCTGATCTCCTTTCTTCCTTTACTGCCTTTTTATAAAAATTGATGTTTCCGGGGAACTGCAAATTGTGTTATATAGTCAAACTATGCGGCTGTAAAGATTCCGTTTTTATACTTTTGCCCTTCCTATCATCTCCACTAGTTTTAGCATCATTTGAAAAAAACTTAAAATCCTTGCCTTCCTTGCCTATTTTCTCCTGTGGTCTTTCAAAAATTATACTATTTTTCTTGAATGCTTTTCCATGTTTTTTTCTCTCATGTTTTATAAAACGAGTTATGCATCTTAAAGCATATCCTTAAACTGTGTTTGTTTCGAACATTCCGGTAATCGCAAAAAATATCTAAAGCAAGGATCATCCCATCCATTGTATGCCACATGTCTTATACAGTGATTATATTTTATTTTTCCTCTTAATGTGTTAACAGTGTAAATCATTCTCCTTGTACATTGATTATATCATTCGTCGCCACTTACTATGTACATTAATATTTCTGTAACATTAATGAGAATTTTTCACTGCTCAATGAAACTTCCTTCACTGCACTTATTAAATTATCCCAATTCCTCTGTCTTCCTGTCCAGCTTATCACTACACTTTTGAATACATCGAAGAAAGAAATTGCAGAAGAGATGATTTTCATCGTAATAGTACAAAAGTAAATCGTACGAGGACGCAAAGTAGTGCTGCGGAAAGGGCATATTCCAGCATCGGGGAGAGTAGACGCAAACAGAAACTGTAACGAATCGGAAAACCAATGAAATAAGGAAATGGGATGATGAGAGGTGTTAGAATTCCATGAATTTAGAAATTTTATATTTGAAATCACGCAAGAAAAATCTATTCCTCTCCTTGTGTAGGTGCCACGATAGCACGCTTTTCTCCTTGAAGTTAGATGTCCTGATCCAAATGGATTATAATGTGCTAGATCAAGGAAAAAAGGGAAAAGAAAATTATGGTGGTACTTGAATCTTCAAAAACATTACTATTATTTGTGATTTAAAACATAATCCACAGCACCAATGTTGCAAGGACAATTTAAAGAATAAGGTTTGCTGGTCAGTTGTTCATTCTGTACAATTCATTCTGTTTTGAGTCTTTATTCTTCCAATAATTACATCATTACAGGAGGAATCATAAAGTTTCTGGTCAGAATCGAATTATGATGGGAGAATGATATCAAGGCTGGTAAATGATAATGTAATTATGAAAAGAACAAATTTTCGAAGTTCGAATTGGAAATGAATGCTTCATGAAAATTTACCAAGATTTTCCATCTAGAACAACAAAATGTTTTCCACAAAGACATGCAACCAAAAAATTTGTTAACAATTTTCAATTAAGAAGCATCCCGAAGTAATATTACAGTTTATAATACAATATCACAAAAACACATATTTGCAGACGTCACAAAAAAAATATTACCAGTGTTTTTTAGTCAAGCACTTCTTTTTTTTCCACACACATGTGTCAAAGTGAAGTAACGAAAGAAGCGACAAAAACAGAAACTAAAATACAAAGAGAATTTATGTATCTGAAATAGTGATTAACAATCATGAGAATCCATGAGATAAGGTAGAAGTTGCAAAATTCGATAATGAAACATTGCCTGAATGCTCAAAAATCGCATCTTCATCTAAGATTTGTTTGTATCGATAATAGTGCTTTTCTAACGATGACTTCATTCATTCATTCATTGTGGTTTAAATAAAATTTCAATTGAAATATCATTATGCATAATAAATAATAAGTAGATGGTGAGGAATTTGGATGACTTAAAAGAAAAATGTAGAAATTGAGCAAATTTATTAATGATAAATGAAACTTTTCTGAATGAGTATTTTCTCAATGCTTAGTGAACTGTAATGAACCACCAGCATTTGCATGTGCATTCTCCAGTGCTTGCAATAAATTCTTCACTTTCTCTCGAGCTGAATGAACGGTATGTTTGCGATTTTCCAAGACGAAACGTCCAGATGTTTTCCACGCACTTTGTGCCTTCCATACAATTTCATCTGATTCTAGCACTCGCATCGAAATGCTCTTATACTCCGAAGGTTTTGCTACTGCAAATTATCGTACATTTTGTTAAAATATATACCTTACTAACATTAGCTGTTAAGGGATATTTTTTACTCCTAATGACAGATACTATTACTACCAGGAATAATCTCCAGTGATGTAGTTATGGATGAATATGTTTCTTTCATTGTTTCTTCAACTAGCACATACTCCGATTCAACGACATTCATTTGTTTTGATTTCAGGAAAACCTTCAAAGAATTCAACAATTCAAAGGAAAGCTGTAAATGTGCATATCAAATTTTTGACTGATATGTGTAGTAAAGTGCTAGGTTAATGCATTTGTTTCAAATATACTTTTTTTGTTTAATATGAAAAGAATTGTTGCTCCAACGTTGAAATTAAATTGTAAACTTTACCAATCAAAAAACTTCCTAGAGCTTTCATGCTAAAAATGATATTTGATTTCAATATGAATGGATCATTTATCGCACCCATGAAGTTAGTAAGGCATCCATCTATTCACTACTCTTGTGGTTTTTTTTCTTAACAAAAATATTTGTGATAGAAAACCTATCGTGTCCCTTATGCTCATCCTACACCGTTCACATTAATGGCCACACGATAATCGAAGAATCATTCCTTTCACAACGATCCGTTCAAAGCTAGATCGCTATATTTACTGTATCATGTTTACTCCTTTGTGGTTCTAGACAAAAATTTGATATCAGTGTATCGTTATCATATGTACAAGTAAAAACTAAAAATTGTAAATTATATTGAAGCGTCAAGAAGATAAAAATTTATAACAACTGACATTTACTTTTCACACCTAAAACTTCCTGAAATATATCTCTTCAATATCCTTAATCTCTCATGTTTTTTCAAGGATGTTTTCTTATTTCCATTCTTTTTAATATGAATAACGTGATACTTCTTTGATGATATCATTAGCCGTGCTGTAAATACTCGCCCGAAGAATAACGTAGGGTTGATTTCGGCTAACGTTATGAACACATACCAGAAAAGTTCCACTCATTGCGCGTGTTGATGGTTGCAAATCTACAAAGAATAAATTATAAACAATAAAATTAAGTAATTGATTTTAAATAAAAATTTGTTATAAATTTCATAAAGCAAACCATTCACAGCCAAAAAATTGTGTGGTCTGGAAAAACAATTCCAAACTTCAGATTTTCTTTAATAATTTTCAAAACTGCAATAAACATTACCAGTTATAATCTTCTTATCGTTCGAAACATCCGTATCTAAAGATTTTATTCTATAAAGGCCCGTATGTTGTCCTAAACAACGATTATTTGCTTTTCTGTCTGATGAAGATCGAGCGCATGACGGTGACTGAATTAAAGATGACGGTGTTCCCACGCCACTTTTAATTATAGAACTGATCCATGCTCTACCACTAGGATCCTGGAAGGTTATTTTGCTCATCAAATTCACTGACTACTTTATATTGTGTAAAATTTTACATACAATCCTATTATCATGCGTAAACCTGCCGTTCCTTTTTTCCTGATGACAAAACGTCGCATGGAACCATTCCAACATGCGACAAAATCCATTATCGGTTCTTTGGATGGTAAAATACGATGTTTGCATTGCTGATGTTCATCATTGTTACTCAACATTTCATTGCTGTTCACTTCAAGCAGAACATATTCCTCAGCTGTATCAGCATTCTTTCCCGCATTTGTGAGTGCCTGCAAAAAAGTTTGTATGAAGTATTGTGTTAGAAATCTGTCACTTCAAATGGATATTCAAATATAATTCAATTAAATCAAAATAGAATTGAATAGAAATAACTTTTATTAGCACTCATACCATTTCTATAACATTTCGCACTGTGCTGAATGATTCAGCACGCACAATAATCGATGTGTCGTCATTGTGTAAACCTGATATTCGCAACACGAAAATTTGTCGTTTAAGAATGGGAACCGTTTTTATTATTGCAGCCTTAAATGTGTACTTTTAAAAAAATTACTGAAACGCTCATAATTTGCATGGTTTACAGGAGGCATTTGATATCTATCGTTCAAAGTCAAACCGGATCGATATTAAGTATTTGAGGATGCAACTGCTGATCTATATTACAATTGGCAATACTATCTTCGTCATGCAAATAGATATGTTCTTCTTGTTCAAAATGTGAATATAGAAATACGGTTCCTTGATCCATCGGTACATTTGTGGGTGTCCGTAACGGAAGATGACGATATCCTGCCCGAATACGGCGAACAGGAACTACTCGTTGTGCCAAGCATCTAATAAAATATACATATAAAGAAACGTTTATTACGTTAATAAGAAAAGACTTCTTAATTTCGTAATGTTAAAATTCATATATGTTGTGAAAAAGATACCTGCCGTTTGTGCTGTCGCAGATGGAGATTCGCAAAAAAGCCAGGTAAGCAAAAGCGATCCGAAATGTTGAGGTGTGGTTCCAAATTGAGTTTACCGAATTTCGACTTACTGTTTTACCCTTCTCTTTAGCACAGTCTGCTGGTATTCCAATGATTTCCACTTCAACATAAGTTGAAACATCATGTTGATTTGGACAAACATGCTGTCCCGATATTACCTAAAGAATTGGAAATGAACTGAAATCCAAAAGTTTCAGTGAAAACACGACTTATTTATGTGACGTAACTTTAAAACTGCTCATTGTTACGACAAGTGAATGAGCTCATGAAGGAATGATATACACCTGACTTTGAGTTTCATTAAAACCCGTATCTTGAAGCGTTTACAAAAAGCCAAGATATTAGGATTTATTTCTTGACTGTTTTAGACTTCAATTAAGAGTGAGCTTTTTTTAAAATTAACTATCACTTGGAACATTTATATGACCGTTCATTCTACAATTTAAACTCTTGCTTTTAAACTGTCGTATATGAGAGAAACATTTTACTCAGCCAGTGTCCTTTGCTCATTGAATTAGGCAATCCGCATAGTCTGCGAATGAATTTAGATGTTTTGACGGAGTTAACTGATTTATCAATATTTCAAAAAGAACAGTAACTGATTGAAACAAAGTAAGAATTTACCGTGACTGTATAAAGCAGAGCGGATATTGAAGTAGTATCCTTGCAGAGCGGATTGAAACGATTATAATATGGATGACGATCATCCCACAAAATTCTCGGTTTCAAGGCATATCCACAATTTCCAGTCTGTTCAAACATTGCTGTATTTACAGCCATTGCTGTGTCAGTTGTTTGAAAATTCAAAGCAACCATTTGCAAACCAAATGCCCAATATTGAATTGGATTGAAGTTGGAAGAATCAATACGCATACCGCCGGGATACGTCCTAACAATCTGATTGCGTGCATAAGCAATAAATTCCAACGGATGTTTCCTAAAATCCTCAACAAAACTATCCTTCAGAATCGCAGTTTTATAAATATCACATAACTGTCACTTTATGAATATTTTAGAAATAGATTTTTAAGTTGCGACAGTTACCTTGTAAGTTTTCGGGCGGATGATTCATTAAGTGACGTAACTTGATAACACGGCGCATTACTGTTGGGTCTGCATGGTGAAGTGACAGAAAGTCGAGTTTCTTCTCCAGATTTCAATTTATTTTCTTCATTAGGCAACGTGGCATTCCGTAAACGTCGTGGTGGAGTAGTTGCTGTTGGCAGTAAATTAGAGCCTGCTCGGATCGTTCCCATTGCCGAGGATTTCGTAAATTCTTCTCGTCGATGAATAAAATCAACCAGTTCCGGAAAGCCCTGGAAAATTTCCTCTGTTGTTAAATGGCATTAAATAATAGAAAGATATATGTAATGCTAAGAAAGCCACAAGTAAATAAATAATATCAATTGCTTACATCACTTCACGACACAAAAGAATTTTTGCAAAACTGAAGATTAAAATAAAACATAAAGTTACTGAAAAAAGTTTAAATTACCACAAACGGTTAGTCAAACGGTTAACTCTACCTTAAATTTGGTAGCCTGCATATAATTGACTAGGTCCGATAATTCAGGTGCAACTGGAGGTCCCGGTATCTTCTTAATGGACCTCTGTAACACCTTCTCACCATTAACTGGTGATGATTCATCATCTATTCTGAAGTCGATTAGTGGTGCACCTATCTAGAATTAGGAACGGAAATGTCACAAACAAAGTCATATACCCGTATGATGTGATTTATGCAGCATACGTGAACTTCAGATTGATTAGACTGGTCAACTGCATAACACCAGACGATAAATTGATTCAACCGATTAAAAATGAAAAAGAAAGCAGATTACATACCAAATTCATAGCGCTAATAATTTTTACAGCCTTACATGGTTTCAGAATTTCAATAAGCATTTCAAAAATACTGCTGTAATGCAATTACATCTGAAGCACTTGGATCGGCAAAAGTTTTAAAGGTTAAAACAAACAGGATGCGTTAATTTAGGTGCAGAGTATTTGTGCTCCTCCTCAGTTTCACTGAATGATTCATGTGTTGTACCTCTTGACAACCAGTTCATTGCTCTCGAAATTTCCAAATCTGCATAACATCAGAACAGCTAACTTTAATTCACATTGTCTGAGAAATTCTGAAGTTTGCACAGATCGTAGTAAAATGTAACTGACCTGCTTCTTCGTCATCCAGATCATCATAAAATTCTTCAAGATCATCTTCATCTATTCCATAGAACCTACTGCAAATTTTATGCATTCATTAGTTGCAAAAAAAGTTGTTATATTTGAGGAGACCACAAAGCAAAGAAGTTAATTATCAATTAGACAAACTCTATCTGCTCCGCAGTCGTATCGCTTTCATTTCTGATAAGATATTTATCCGTTCGTAATCCAGCAGTTGGCTCAGCAATCATTTTCTTATTTTTAATTAAAATTTTATTCTGCAACTGCCACGGCGATGGAAGTCGTGGAGAATTACTGTAGTCAGCTTCGAATAAAAAATATGTAACAAGTTTTTCCCCAAAGTAATTCTGAAATTAAACACAACCATTGGTTCAAATAAAATATTGGTCAAATTGAATTTTTTAATTCATTCATAGGTTAAAAATGTTGAAATCGAACTTTAAACATTTGAGCCATTCTTCCTTGCTGCTGAAGCGAGCAATGATTTTCGATTGATAAAACAACGGGTAAATTGCTGGCAGCGAAGGCACTTTTTTTGATAACACTGAGCACTTCACGAAAACCAATTTTGGATGTTAAGGTATGACCATGGAATATCTGAGGTAAGCCATTTTCGCCATCCCAGCAGTCTAATTCAATACAACGACAGCCTGTTAATAGTACCTATAATTTTAAACTTTACCTCAAAGCTTTCCACAATTTAATTAAGGAGTAGTATAAGCAATATTCTAGGAACAACTACAGTTTTAAAATCTAATACATTTAGTTGAAATATTTGGGTTACGTAGTAGTGTAGTAGGTTAGAATTGTTTTTTTGAAGTTTCGTTGTTAATGACAACTTAAGCAGATCGGTTTAATGAGCAGTGACAGTAGAATTAACAATGATATGCATGAAATTTCAACCTGACGATACATCTCAGTGGATGATTCGCCCTTCAGTTGATGACCTGTGAGGTAAGTATTATGACTTGAGCAAATATAGTAATAGCTTAATGGGTAATGAAGTGTATCTTGTTCGAGTTTGATTGCTTCAGGCACAAATGCATGATTTGCTGAATCTGTCATATAGCGCACAAATCCTTCAAATGAAAGTTGCTGCTTACTTCGGTAAGTGGGATCCGGTTCGTGTTCCTGGAAGACCGAAAATTGTGCAATACATGATATATAATTTTGTGAAATCTTTCGTTATACTTATAAAACCTGTATTATTTTAATAGCATAATCATCATTCACAAATTCCATCTGATATATCTCAATAAATTGTTTCAGCATTACAGGAGTTAGAAATGAGCATGTTGATGCATCCGTTAGGCTTGTCCTGAAATAGTATGCTTTTCATGTAAATTTCAAAATGTATCACCTATTTCCAAAGTGGAACTTGTTATGTTTACATCACAGATGATAAGGTCGCTTTGTTGACTTTCATTCAACAATGCTGTAGTAGTCTACAAACAAAAAACGCTTCTATTTTTCTCCTTCTTCGATCTTTTATACTTTCAAAAACAAAAAAGAAACAAAAATCAAATTTACACCTGTTTAAGCTAGCACGAGCTAGTGCACTGTATGCATTCTGTTGCTTTTCACTAATATGCTGAGTTGTTGTAAAAGTATTTCTCGTAAGAATATCTGCAAACAATTGTGTGGAATATTATTAAACAGTTCCGCTTGGAGCGCTTGGATAGATAAAATATGAAACTAAACAACATGTTAGTATATATGAACACTCCAGGTGTTCACGTTAAGCAACGAACCGTTTGGTATAAACTCAATGTCTGAAAGTGATGATTTCACTTGTGAAATTTTTTCATTGCTTTCACACTTATTTGCACTTGCATTGTCATATCCGTACATAACAAGGAAATCGTTGAAAATATCCCTAAAGATAAGAGAAAAAAACATCACGACAATCATTATCATTGATAAATTTTCATAAAAATTCAAACTTTGAAAATATCTTTTCCATGAATTAACTAACTAACTTCAAATCCGTTCGCATATTCGTACTAAATAATTTGTATAATTCAATAAATTCGAATAATGTAACAGGCTTTTCCAGATATTCTCCTTCATACGTTTTCGAAGAAATCGAAAAATCTTTGGAGGTAGTTGAACTTAAATTTGCATCGTCGGAAACTGTTGTTCTACAAAAAAAAGTGTTATAGTTTAGAAATCTTTCACTCTTTTCAGATATTCATATCACTAAAAATTTAAAAAAAGAAATATTTATAATTGCGATATTTGCCAAAGTGGAAGTGTTACAATCACATTCACTTTTTTATTTTTCCAGAGCAGAAGGAGCCTAAAGCTCTTGCTGACAGTCTTTTGGATTTACACCAGAAGGTGAGACTAGCAGTATCCGTTGATGAAGAACTGTCATGTGATCTTGATATCGTCCTTCGTGTGCCTGGGTCTGATACCGTGCTACTTACGCAATTTCGAAATGATTGATATTGTGTCTGAAAATTGCGGCTTTTACAAAGAGAAGAGTATTGTAGCCATGGAAATGTAATCTAACTTTCTCACTAAACATAACCCACGACACAAATTTTCAAACTTCCGACAGGTTGCATCTTCTGAAGTGTCAACCATATCAACGTGCTTTTTTCTTTCTCTTTTCCCTTCATAGAAGTGAATATTCAGTACGATTGTATTTCAAAATATAGATATTTAACACCTTTAAAGATATAAATGGTTGTAGGTTTTGTGAATGAGCATTACTATGACTTGCGAATTTCATTCGTCGAGCAACAGCACTTGTCATTTGTTTTAAACGACCTTTTGCTCCCGTAACTTCAGCAGAACGAAATGTTCTTGAGTGGAGTGGTTTTGAAACGATACTTTGCAAACCTAACAAGAAAGAAAATACTTAAAGCGTCTTCAAAAATATCAGCAAATGATTAAAACGATTAAAGTTCAAGATACTCATACAGTATTACCTAAATCATTCCATCCTTCGGTGCGACCACCAAAAGCTTGAATAGCTTCATAAGGTTGTGGTCTAGACGTTATACCTTCATCGATAATCTTGTCTTGCTCATAATTGGTACACAATTGTAGATATAATTTCCTAAGCCATAGAACTCGTCGATCTGCACATTTCTGTTGTTCCAGTAAGTAATTTACAATCTAGAAAGGATGATTAGCTAGCAGAACCATGAAGAGTAAATTTCAAACAACAACTATGAAGAAGCCCTAATTTCAATCTAATTAATAAGCGCACATTGAAAAGCTATGTGTTTTTCATGCTCTAACAGATAAGCATCATTTAAAAAAATCTCTTAATTAATTGAAATTCATATATTTTAATAAATTGTATTTAATCTAAATTACAAACATACAGTTTTCAGCCCAGTTATCCAACATTGAGCGCTTTTTTCTGGTGCAACGAAGTACAAGAATTCATTATCAGACAAATAACAACCAAAATTTATCGCCCAACAATACATCGGTACAGACATCTCTTCGTTGCTGTAACGTCGGTAAATGCTCTAAAAGACAGTGTTAAAGTGACGAATGCATTCCTAGTACAGATAATATCCGGAAATAATGAATTTTAATTAGTATATCTTTCATTATTCACATCCTCAAATCTGTTTTCTGTTTTTATTAGTTATACTTTATTTTAAGTTATGGCTAGACTTGAAAATGCTATTTTAGCAAACCGTCTTTTCAAGTTAAATTAAATTAAATTTTTAATTTCACTGTTTTCACCTCAATGTCGATATCGCTTGAAGTAATATTTTCAATAGATTTAACGTAAGAAAGCTTTAAAAAGCCACAATCCAATGTAGTACACGCAGCTCCAGCTGGTCGTAAATTTGGTGATGAAGGAGGAATGCGACTCTCTAACGATGTCATAGATTGTAATTTTGCGCCTTGCATTCGTGTCGTCGATGGAATATATGAATCCTGAAATGCACTAAAGCTATTTTCATAAATTTGAATCGAAAATTTTTAATAAACAAGGAGGACTTCGTTTTCAGGCGTAAATTCTTAATAAGCAAATTCCGTGTACATCTGGAGATGTGCAAAATTTTTTGAATAAAAAATTTTTTATTCAAGAACCTTAATTAAAATAACTAATTTAGAACACACTTTATCTTTCATTTCCTTCATTCCCAAATAACCAACTTTATGCCACGATATTAAGCTACAGCTTGCATCCAATTTTAGCATGCAAAGTGTGCTGCGACCTGTATCCGGATCATAACGAATGACTGTAGTACCATGATGAAGCCGCTGGATTACATCCAAATCGAAAAGATTTGTATCCAAAGGTACCAAAGTAATATTTTTCACAACACCTTTTATCGGTTGCACCGGATCGTAACCCTAAAAATTTTCTGTTTAAGTCAAAATCGCTTGAAATACAAAATGCTTTTTAAGACGCTTTGAAAAACTAATATAATAAGCATACCTTAGGTTTTGGATTTTCTTTTCCAATACTTGGCCTGGTAGGATCCACGACAAAACTGGAGATATTTTTATAATGACGATAAAATATTTCCAAATTACCAAGCACAACAGCAACCAGACTGATCTTATCAGCATTTAACAAACCACTAACATCAGTTTCGGGCACACAACGACTGTCACCATGCTGTTCATTTGTCAGCTATAAAAAGCATTCGACAATCTTTCAATAAATTACATTTCCTCAATTTGCTGTTGTTATTCTTTTATTGCAATGAATAAATATAGAGGTAGAGCGATACCTCAAATTTGCCTTTATCATCTTCATCACCCGTCATCAAAACGCTTGGCATATCATTAACTATTGCGTATAGGTCACGTAAGAAGACACCGAAGAAAGGAATCAGCCTGCATTGTGGCATACGTAAAGCTCTTTGAATAGCTTCACGGTAAGTTCTGGATAAAGCTGCATGATTGCTAGGTAACAAGGCTTCACAAAGCTATAAATTTTACACATATTATTTTATTTTTTTTTTTAAATGAACAATGAAACTGAAAATTTATACAGTAATAAAGAGCAACTCACTAAAGAATCGATAATTTAAGATAGCAAATAGTTGCTAAGGCTGGATCGTAAAACAGAATCGATTCCGAAAACTTATTGCTCGTCAGGTATAAATTTGAGAAAGAATTTTTGGGATAAACATCATATTGAAGAAAAGAGAAATAACCTGTTCATATTTTTTCTTCTCCTCTGGTTTCGACGATAACCAAAATGATCGCAATTTTTCACTTTTTAATCCCATCAAAATTTCAACTGCTGCATTGAAATTACCTAAAGATGGAAGATGATGACATTACTGGTCCTAAAATACTGAAAATCCTGAAAAACCTTCTCAACACCGGTAGTATTTTATGCTAGATATTCTTTTTCTTTTATACCGCCTAGTTCTAATCATTTTCCTTTTTAACTTATTAGACTTTCAATATATATATATATATATATATATATATATATATATATATATATATATATATATATATATATATAGAGGGAGAGAGAGAGAGACAAGAATGGAACTTTTCCTGAAAATATCTTATTTAGAAAAATAGAAAAGAAGCAATTTAACGTTAAATCAAGATCAATTGAAATATTAAAAAATATTAGTCAAAATCTTAAAAATATAAAGCATTTTACTACCTAAGTCAAAGTTCATTGAATTATTTAATAAGGAATTTTTTTAAACCTCTTTTTGTTAGAAGTACTTAAATAAAAGCTTTTAAAAATCCGTGATAAAGTATAATTTTAAAGCAAGAAATTTTGATGGAAAATGAAAAGAAATTGAGGAAAATGCAAAAGTTTAAAGTAAAAATTAACCGATGTTCCAGCACACATCAATTACTCGGAAAATGGAAGTAAGCATTGTTTCTTGTTCTTCAGATGTTGGTATGCTTGTTATTAAATGAGTTATCCATGAACTTATCTGAAAAATGAAGTTGTTGAAAAATTATTGATCATCGTTATTTTTCTAATAATCGGACGTGATCAAAAAAAAATTTCTTAATACGAAAATTTGACTTTCTGATTTCTCATTATATGGCTTCAATTTGAAGCTTCCTTAATGGATGCTATAAAATTGTTGACGTCACGCTATTCATTGCTAATTTGTTTAACACATTTATTCACAACTACATTTTTATCTTCCATATTACAAGTTCAGATAAAGTAGATGATGAGGAATTTGAAAAAAATCAACATATCTCAGACAGGCGCTTAACGAGATTTCGAATGGGACTTGGGTTGTTCGCAACTGGAACTGAAGTTAGATCACAGCTCACGTAATGAACATAGTCCATTGGTTCCATTTCATAAAATAATTGATATTCAGTCGTCGATAGCTGAAAATCATCCATACTCACCTCTCTCAGGTGTAAATTCGTGATTAATTCACGCCTTTTTCTTTTTCAAAAATTAATCTATTAACCTGAGCAATTAAAGTTTATAGTAAATTTTGGATAATTTTGAGATAAGTTTCTAGCATTGATTTCTTTCAAAACCATAATTTTTAAGATTCGCGAATTTTGTATGCTAAATACATCCATCATAGTTTTACTTTCAGTTAAAATAAACTGCTATTTAATGCTTCTGCAGGATAATTTGTAGAAAATAAAGAAAGGAATTACAGAGAAAAAAACGAGACAGTTGGGATAATCTAAAAGTAAGTTTGATCTAAAGAAAGAAAAAGATGAGTTGAATATAGCAAATAAAAAAAATCTGCCAAATAATTTTATAAATAATAAATTAGTTTGAATTTTTTTTCCTTAATACATACTGATAACAATGAATAAATTAATCGGTCACTCTTAAGATGAATTTCAAATCAGTATTTTTCTTCATACCTGAAAGGCTAATTCCTCGGGAAAATGTAATATATGTTGTAGTTTCTCAAGTTCTGGTCGAAATAATGCAATTGGTTCGTCACCAATTATAAAACCATGTGTTGAGGGATTATTCGAATTTGATGAAGCTAAAAATAAATGATGTAAATGGAAAAAAGAAACTGAATTGAATCAGCACTTTACTGCAATTTGTGAAAAATTAAATAAAGTATCATAACACTAGCCGTATCTCAATATTAGTAAGTAATGAAAATTTAACTATCACTCAGTAAATAGCATCTTCTCTACAGCTTCATATTAAAAAAATTGACAAATTTAATTTGTGGATATACTAGAAGCTTTTTAGTAATTCGGAACAAAGTGTTGTATGTGAATGAGACCTCAGGTTAAGATGTATGTGCACCTGCTGGAAATCTGATAGATTAATTTAGAACAAAAGTTTCTGAGATGGTAAAATGTAGCAAATTCACATTTCCATTTCACAATAAGAATTTTATAGCTTTAGTTTCTGTAAAATTCAATTACTGACTTGAAGAAAAAATTTTTTTCCCTCAATATTAGAAACTTAAGCTGTAATAACTAATGAAATGAGCAATTAAGCCAAAAGCAAATCTTTCCCTCGCGAGAAAAAACTAAGAAAAAAAATGGAAGAAAAATGAAATTAGAGATTTGAAGCCAAGAAATTTAATTATCAAATTTTGATAACAGTGAGTGAGAGACGTTAATTTAGACAGGTTTAAAGAAATAGCAAATCTTCAATTTTGTAGGAAGGACCAATTCCAATAATTTCTGGAACGTTGAACAGATAATGCTAACTTAATTTTCGAACCAATTATAATTTTTAGTCGTTTTTTTCAACTTAAAAAAAATTTATAATTATCATAACTAAAGCTTTAACATTTTTATTTTTTTTCTTTCGCACATGCATATATCTGTCGTTCGCTAAAATTTTTTTTGCAGCCAAAATTACTCCTTCACGTAATGGTACATGTTTTTTCTTAATCTAAAAAAAAATAAAGATATGTAAATGAATGTTTTATACGAAATAACAAATAATAATGATAGATGGAGAAAATTTTACCTAACTTGCAGACGAATACAAGTAATGAATTTGGTTTTGGAGGTGTTGCATTTAAATGGATGGCGTTAACGAGTCGTCCAACAACGCTTGCTGTCATATGAATATCAACCGAATAGAGAAATTACAGCTTTATCAGTAAAAAAATTGTAGCAAAATACAAAAATTAATCGATCATTGATCGGATCCTCGTTTAAGGATCAAACAAAAGTACGTGAGAAGTATCATATTCTTCAAATGTTCTCGATTTAGCAAAATTCTACAGCAGCTTTTAGATAGGAACATATTGGTTGAACAGAGCTTGTCTTCAGCTCATTTAAACTTTGCTGCGTTTATATAGCTGCTGCTGCAGGCTTGTTGTTATATCATCGTTTAGAAGGCCAAGAAATCGTCTTCCACTGCTTTTCCTTACTCTTCCATCCCTTGTCCTTAAACCAGCAGCTTCCTTTTCAGTTCTAAGTCAATTTACTTCCAAAAAAAGCACACATATATTAAAGTAAAATATGCGGTTCGTATGACATGAGAGGACTGCAATGAAAAACGAAACAAAAGGGAAGAGATGGTTGAATTGTTGAAGATCTTCCGGTGAACAGATTGGTTAGCTGAATATTCTCGTTCTCTCTACCGTAGATTTTTAAAGTGTTAAACTTTTTTGTTTAATTCAGAAATTCCTAGTGAAGAAAAAATGAACTTTATAAACTGATGGACAGAAATGGAGAGAACAGACAACAAAAGCAGTATGACTGAAATGGAAAAGTACGGAAGAACATTATTCATCTCCGGTCTCAGGGGATATTTTTCCAAATAGTTCGATAAATTAGAATAATCTTTAGAAACACTTCAAGATTATGGAAGCATAAATGTCTATTTCAATCTTTTCTTCTCACTGGGAGAATTTGTTCAGTTCAACGAACTTTCACACACTCATACTTCAAGGACAACTTCACTGCTCTCCTGAGTGCTCTCTTCCACTATTGTTTTATTAGCTCACCTTTACAGTTCTATACGAAGATTATCACTCTGTTTAGGTGAAATCATCTGGAATCATTTGATAATTCAGTGCAGTAAGAGGAAACAAAGAAATTCGAAATGATAATGTAAGAGAATTGCGTGCGAAATTTTCATTTCATTCAATTTTCATTTTCTATTACACATTTGTGTGGTTAGCTCTGCTTT
The DNA here is from genome assembly GCA_013365375.1 of Litomosoides brasiliensis. Lineage (NCBI taxonomy): Eukaryota > Metazoa > Nematoda > Chromadorea > Rhabditida > Onchocercidae > Litomosoides > Litomosoides brasiliensis. Next base: position 3,515 of record JABVXW010000264.1, on the reverse strand, counting down.
TGTCATTTTTACGATTGTCAAATTTTGAAGCTACAACTAGCAAATTGCTAAAATTTTTGAATCAAAACAACTTCAGAAAGTTCTTCTATACCTAACTTTAACCTAACTAGTTGTTTCAGATCGAGAAGTCGCGTGTACAGTGGTTGTACGGATTTTTTTCCAGTTCATTATAGGACGCAGTATTCTGTGTGGAATTTTTGCTGTATGTATTTCTAGAGTAATAGATCTGATTGAACAATGCATTTTCTGTTTTGTTGATTTTACGGATGTTTTTGACTAAAATAAAGTCAATTAAGGGATGAACATGGGAGACCCTTCTTTGGGAACAGCAGATTTCCTTCCTTCCTTCTCGTTCCTATCGCTAGCCGTTCTTCTTGATTTAGAGTATTTATGGAAAATTTTTCTCGATAATTTACATTGTAAGACCTGTTTGAAGCGTTTTCTATAAAGTAATGAATAATAAATACACAATCGAATAAACCATCCGAATATTAGCAGAAGAAATAAATGACAATTAGTAGTGAGATGTGAGAATGGATAGAGGAAGGGAAAAGAGAGGCAATATTTTAATTTCATTTTCATTTCTGAACTGAACTTATAAAAATACCTGAAGCTATATCATTATGCGACATGTTGCACTGATCACTACTCATTGTGAAGATTGATTTGCAGGTGGGAGAGTCAGCATCGTTCTGAATCATTCCTCACAACTCATTGATATCATCGGCTGTATCAGATAAAGCTGCAGAAAAAACAAGTCGTATAATTTCCATAATTTTAATCATATCATCCACCCTGATCGTATTTTTCATATCTCACTAAATTCAATTCTAAATTGAAATAAAAGTTAGAAATATCTCTCACACTGTAGTTCAATGCAGCAAAACCTCAAAAAGTCAATTAGTGAGCTGAATGGACACTGTCAAGTAAGTTACTGTAAACAAATAAAACATTTACTTAAAGAGAAACTTCAAAATATCATTAATTCATTAAAATAATATTAAGGCGCTGTAAAATTTCAAATGTTTAATTAAAAAGTAACAGAAATGGTTGATTACTTTTGAATTTCCTGAAAGAAAGAAACTATGAAAAAAGATACGATACAATAGAGATGAAAGCGAAAAAGGTGAAAAAGGTGCTAATGTTAAAAATTGCTGGTAGATTTGCTGACATTAAGTTTTTTTTTTTTGTTAAAATTGAATTTTTCGCTTCGAAGCATTAAAATTTCTCTATGAGTCATTGTGCTGTGCATGTTCTTGGATAAAAAATTGAATTGTAGATAAAAATTTTAAGAATGTCAAATAATGTAACACGTGAATGAAAAAGTGTTGTATAAAATGTTTTAAAAAGTTGTAGTGGAGTTAATTAATGGAATTTAGATAATTTAGACTTTAGGCCTAAATCTTTTCAAATTAAAACGAGTTTTAAAACTACCATTTACAGCCTTGATTCTTCAACTCTAAGGGGAATGAATGAACGACGAATGAGGAAGAAAATTAGAATTGATAAGTTGCCAATTTTAATGATTAAATATCAAGAGTATTTTCAGTTTGGAGAAATTACCACTAATTCATCAATCCCAATGATGCTATCGTTTGAGCATAAAATTCATTACGTTCTACAGTTGTGTTTGCAACAATGAAATTTTACTTTTAAATTATAAAGCATTTTTTAAGGGATGTCAATGATTCAAAAAAAAGTACTGAAGCAATTTGGTGTACATTAAAAATCGTAAATATGAAACGTTCAGTAATTAAAATGACTGCTGTTACTTTGGAAAAAAGAAACTGAAAAAAAAAAGGAAACAGGTGAGGTAATTAAAACGAACTGTGAGTAAAATGACTGATTTTTGAGAAAGCTGTAAGCTAATTAACACATAACAGGCAAGCAAAATTGTCGATTAAACCTGTAATTTTGATAAAACTTTTTATATACATGTGCGTAGATATTTTACGAGTGAAAGGTAACGTCATCACCGGAGACTTACTTTCATCTTCCTTCTGTAAAATCTAATTTACCATAAAATTAATTCCAATCAATTATACAAAATCGACAACATTTTAAAATTACATTAAGATCATGCAATCTTTTTTAAACTTACATTTTCGACATCTTTAAGATTAGTTAGTTGGTCGCATACGTGTCAAATATCAACTTTAAAACGAACTGATAGATCACACTTAAAGCAGCAGGTAAGCAACAATGATGTCTGCTTACTGATATAATGAATTTATATAGTAGTTAAAACAAACAGCTTATTGCAATAATATAGATTAAAGTTTAAACAAATGTGCTTACTAATTTTTCATACGTAAACAATCTAATCTTTATCCCTTCAATAGATTAAATTCAGCAATGCATGTCTTAGTGAAAGTTTTTAGGAATTTCTTTAAAATTCTTTTTTTCTAATACTTTTTCAAAATATCCACAATATTAGAAAAATTTTAAATTAAGTGTTAAAAAGGAAATTTTAAAACGAAACTTTCAGACCTATTGCGAGAGCAAATAACCAAAACACAAAAGACTGTAAAATTCCGACTATTGACAAAGTGTGAGTAGTAAAAGATGAAAATGGTAGAAGTAATCCATGAATTATAAAATAGGAAAAGGCGGCTTAAATTAAACACACTGAGATGTCGTAGTGATTAGAGAGAATAAAGTGGGATTTAAATGAAATTGAGCCATTCATTGGACGGAAGGCACTGCACAACTACAATGGCAGCAGTGATATGTGCGCTCGTCCATTGGAATGGATGTTTTTCGATAAGAACATCCATTTTTAAATCATAGCATTTAACTGGAAGGTTTTTGTTCCAACTGAACAAATTTTAATCAGTCGTTGTTGACGAAGCATAAAACATATTAGAAAGTTAAGTCGTTCCAAGTTGGATTAATTTCTTAATGAAAAAAAAATTGGTTATTCTAATTTTGAAGGTCTTAATCTGAAAATCCAGAATGATTGTTGTCCAGACGAGATTTTTAGATCAAAACGAGATTTTTGATGAGGATTAGTCTAAACGACCGTTAAAGTTGGACCTGACCTTATAACATTGTTTTGTTATAAGTGAGGCGTAAACATTCAAAGTAAAACTTCCATTTTTTTCATTTAAACTTATCATCCTTGATCTCTAATTCGATCTCATCATCACGTTACTTCCAATCACTAATAACTGTTGTTCAGCGTTAAGTCAGTGTTGATGCATCGACAAATGTTCTATTCGCAGTACAACAGAGTAAGTAATGTAAGAAATTTTCCACTTCTTAAAGTCGAGAGCCGTTGTTGTCCTGATAGAGTATCACTCTATCAAACGTTGTCCATCGCTTTTGTTAACCTGCTCTATCAGTATAGTAACTATCATCAAACACTTCCGCTGTTGTCCTCCTTTTTTCGCATTTCCAGATATTTCGAAACGTTGTCGGGAAACCCGAGAGAAATCTAACACAAATTATATGAAAATTCCCTAAGATTTCGTCATACAATCAATTTCGTCATGATTGTTACATCTGTATATCCT